>APFE030538054.1:31299-57274 GCA_000404065.3 Pinus taeda | reverse complement strand
TGTAGTATGACCTCATCCAGCAAAGCCGAGAAGGAAAAAATGACTAGCTTCCTCCATTCAGTGTTATGGCATGCCTAGCGGGATGCAAAATTGACACTGATGAGACACCTAACCATGCATATGCAAAGAGCAATTGATCACTGATGGAGGGCTTAAGACCGACACTAACACCCCCAAAAGGCAGGGACAAATCAAAACCTTCAATTCGTTTGATCCTTTGACCAAATTTGATTTGATTTGCTCACTATGCTACAATAATGGACACTTTGAACAAAATTGCCCACTCAAAGGCAGAAAAGTGAGTAGTGAGAACCCAACATGGATAAATGTAGCCTAGCTCTATATGCTCAAAATAATGAAAATCATTGGTTTGTGGATAGTGGGTGCTCTAGACACATGACAGGGGACAAAAGGAAGTTTGTCTCCTTGAGCAAAACGGAAGGAAATGTGTCTTTTGGAAATGGATCTGGTAGAATTGTGGGAAAAGGAATTGTTACTCTTATCAATGGAAAAGGAAAAGCTTAAGATGCTCTGCTAGTAGACGGGCTCAAACACAACCTCCTGAGTGTCAGCCAAATCTGTGATCAAGGACATAAGGTTGTCTTCAACACCAAAGACTGTGAAAAAAGGAACTCTTCCTCAAGGGAGCTTGTGGCAAAAGGGGTTAGTACACCAGACAACATTTAAATTTTGAACAAGATTCAAGAAAATAAATGCTACCTGAGTCAGACAGATGAAAGTTGGATGTGGCACAAGCGACTTGGACATACAAGCTTCGAAAATTTGATCAATATCAGCAACATTAGAGTTGTACGAGACATCCCAAGGCTATTCAAACCAAATCAAGGAGTATGTAGTCCATGTCAACATGGAAAGCAAACCAGAACCAGCCACAATACCAAGGAGCTCTCTACATCAAAACCCTTGGAGATCATCCATGCTGATTTGTGTAGACCAACTAGAAATCAGGCACTCCAAAGAGAAAGGTACTTTGTGTTATTTGTTGATGACTATACTAGAATGATATGGTTATATTTTATAAAATATAAATTTGAAACTTTTGAGTGTTTAAGAATCTAAAATCTCTTGTAGAAAACGAAAAAGACTAAAAAATTAAGTGCCTCAGAACAGACAGAGGGGGAGAATTCACATCAAAAGAGTTCAATGAGTTCTATAATATTCATGGAATTAAAAGGGAATTCTTTGCTACCAAAACACCCCAACAAAATGGGGTAGTTGAAAGAAGAAACACGACAGTTCAAGAAATGGCAAGAACAATGTTATTAGCAGCAAACTTGCAGCCAAAATTTTGGAGAAAAGAATTCGGGACAGTTGTCTATACCTTGAATCGGAATCAACTAAGACCAAATTGTGAAAAAACTCATGAATTATGGAAAGGAAGACCTGCTTTAGTAAAGTACTTCAAGATCTTTGGAAGCAAGTGCTTCATAAAAATCAATGATGGCTTGCCAGGAAAGTTTGATTCTTGGGTTGATGAAGGCATATTCCTTGGATACTCTACACGAAGAAAAGCTGACAAGTGTTACAATTTTCGACTAAAGAAAATAGTGGAAAGCATTGATGTAAAGATTGATGAAGACCTTCTAGAAAAGAAATTGAAGAACTTAAAGATGATCTTCTCATTGAAGAAGAAGAACCTAAAGAAGAAGAAATAGACCAGGAAGAAGAAGAAGAGGAAAAAGAACCACCTCATACCCCTTCAAAGATGAAGTTTCTCTAGAAATATCATCCAGAAGAGAAGATTATTGGCAATAGAGATGAAGGGATACAAACCCTAAGAAGGATGATAATTACACCAAAAGGAAACGTTATTGCTCTTCTATCCATGATAGAACCAGAAACATTTGCACAAGCAAGGATCCTCATTGGGTAAAGGCCATGGCAGAAGAAATGTCCCAAATTTAGAAGAATGAGACATGGGAGCTGGTATCTCTTCCAAAGGAAAAAAGCATAATAGGAACCAAGTGGGTATTCAAAAATAAAATGAATGAAGATGGAAAAGTTATCAGAAATAAGGAAAGGATTGTTTGCAAAGTCTATTCACAAATTGAAGGAATTGACTTTGAAGAAACATTTTCACCTGTAGCTCATATGGAAGCCATCAGGATGTTCTTGGCATTTTATTTCTCAAAAGGATTCAAAATCTATCAAATGGACGTAAAATCAACATTTCTAAATGGGGAACTCAAGGAAGAAGTCTACATGGAGCAATCAGAAGGGTTTGATCTAACAGAAGGAAAGGACTTAGTCTGTAAGTTGAAAAAGGATTTATATGGGTTGAAACAAGCTCCTAGAGCTTGGTATGCAAGATTGGATCACTATCTACAACAACAAGGCTTCAAAAAGGGAGTGGCTGGAAGTAATCTATACATAAAGACAGATGAAGCTAAGTTACTAGTTACTCTTGTTTATGTCGATGATCTGATTTTTGCTAGCAATAATGATGAAATGAGCCATGAATTTTCTCAAAACATGCCAAAAGAGTTCGAGATGTCAATGATAGGAGAGCTATCTCACTTCCTTGGACTTCAAGTATCTCAAACTAGAGCAGGATTTTGAGTTAACACTTACAAAATGAATGAACATATTGAAAGTTCTTTTTCCACAACTTATTCTTGGGCCTTTGATTTTTGCAGATAGTATTGTAACCTTCAGGTATATATTTGAATTTTTCTAGCCTAATGTGGGATCATGGCAGATCCTAGTGAATGCACATATGGGTGCATATGAAGAATGTAATTTTTTTAGTATATGAATGAAAATATGGGTTTTTTTCTAGGAAAAAAAAGTTCAAACTTACCACTTATCTCATAATGTGATCCTTTCGTGATACGGGCCATAAACATTTACTACTAAAAATATCTTCCCCAACTCCAAGGGAAATATTATTCTCTAACATTTGAGGCCACTAAAACAAAGTTTATATTTCTAATTGATTTTTCTCTTGTTTTTCTTGGAATATACTTATTCCTTAGAAAATCACAAACAAATAGTAAAATCCCATCATTCCCTTCTTACCATTGGTTAAGTGGAATGAATTACTAATTGAGGCGAATGACCCTAAGGGAGGTTAAAGGTTGATTTTTCTGAAACCCTTGATCTGGTTCTGCAAGGTTTTTTGTAGCACGACTTTTGTATTATTTTTAAAGACAATATTCTTCGAGTCCCCTACCAGAAATAACATTAGATAAATGGTCAACACACATTAAAAAGAACACTAGACATCAAGAAATAAAAAAAAAGAATATATTCAAGTTGATTGAAACTCATACTAGGGTTTAATCACCATTTATCGGTTGCACATGAAAGGTAATTTCCAATTATTTTTTCAATAGAAATGGCGAATTCTTCTTTAGGGAAAAAATTATGTCCATTATTTCAAATTTAAATTAGATTAGTGGGTTAGCTCACCCAGATTAAGCCCAAAATTAAAATTAATACAGTGGGTTAACTCGACTACTAAAGGTGTAATCCCAAACAAGTCTAGTTAGATTAATCTTTGTTAAGTCTATTGGTGATCAATACCATCCTCCATCATTAAGATAAAAGGGGATGAGATTGGAGATGAGCTTCACTAAGCCATGTCTATTGTCACATCAAATAATTTTAAATGGAAGAACCTGCAAATCCTAACCTTGCATAATCTGAAGGGTTGATGTCAACAATATTGTGACATCAAACCCTAAAATCTCAAAGAAAATATGAAACAACATGATTTGCAAACATAAAAACCATAAATAAACTCACAATTAAAATCAAGACAGATGATAGAACTCACAAGAACTGCACGTCATTGATGAAATTTTTAGATGCACCGTTCAAACTTTGGCAAAGAGTTGGGTATTTTGGTATGTGATTAACAATATGTTCAAGTATAACATGCAATAACATGAAGGAGATCAAACCCACAAATACCCTGCTAGCTCTTTCCCCATTTCCCCATCGTGGATCCTATAATGTAGCAATTCTGTTATGCAATATACCACAATTAAGGCAAAACAAATGACATCGAGAACTAAAATGGAAAAGGCATTGGCCTCACAGGTACCCTTTGTTTTTTTCCCTCTCAGAGTTCCTTTGTTGTAGCGAGTTTATTAAGAAAGATAACAATGATAATGGTGGCAAGTACCTTGACCAGTTTCCTTACGATCTCAAATACGATAATAGCTTGACTAAAATGTGCACCCATTGCAAACAACCATACCCACAAACACTGTAACCTAGACTTTATATCAATTAATGGTTAAATAGACCATTAAATTGCTGATGTGTCCTAACCTTATCAAACAACCTCTTGATTATTCCTAACATTATTTTGAGTGAAACCTTCCTTGTATTCTCATCCATGAGAATGTCGAATATATCGTGAGACCAACAATGAAACTTCTCTGTTAGACGAATGGCCTTGAAACCCTCCTTGACAACCAGAGGGGGGTAGAAGGAGTCTACTTTCTTACAAGTGGGTTTTATGGTTGACGTTGTGAGTTTAGATGAAATTCCAATATAACATCCTATCAGGTGTACTCCCTGCAGGTGTAGAAAGACATCATTGGTTATGTCTAAGGGGATGGCCATATGGGTGTAAGAAAGGAAGGAGACCAGTCCATGATGATGTTGAGGACACATGTTGAAGATTGTATCGAGGACGACGAATCTCAACAGTATCACCATGAAAAACCTCACTATATAATGCCTATCAATGTAATAACAATAATAATAATAATAACTTAAAATGAAATTGTAATTTAGTTATTTTCTATGATTTTTAAAATTTATATAGCTGCACTAGTTTAAATATTGAAAAATATTTATGAAGCAATATTAAATGTTGAAAATTATACTCGTAAGAAAATACAATTACATGTCAAAAATTAAATTACATTTTATGTCAAAAAAATTGCATCAATATAAGTAGTCATGGGGATATCATTGTCGTCAAGGACTAGCCTAGTCCTAGTCACTCAGTTTTTGGGAGAATAAGAACCATCACCAATAATTAAGTAAAGTGATATAAGTTCTACAATCTAAAATGATAAAATACTTGAGATACGTATTGGTCATTTTAATATTGTGACTTAAATGTTATATTTCTTTTTAAAATTCAAAAAGTTGAGATTCTATTCTCTTAATTTATATAAGCTCAACTTTAGTGATCACAAGTGACCCTTTAATATATTTCTATTTTGTATATTTTCTATTAGAAAAATAGTATTTAAAATACAATAATAGATCATAGATTTAAGGTCTTGACTAAACTAGGGAGCTCTACAACACGGTGAGATTAACGTTTATGGTTTTCCTCACGTTTTAGTCTTGACTATTCCACTTCGAGATCCATCAACTTAAAAATATCTATATGGGTCTTGCTCCTCTATTTGACATAATGATCATATGGTCTCCTCTTCTAGGGGAGGGTGCACAACCCCCTCCTACTGCAACATTGTAGTTGGAGATGCAAGGGAAGGGAAGTTGACAGAGGCAATAGCACCTCAACAATATGTCCCAGGTAATTCACAACAAGGAGGCCGCAAAGACTTGTCAGTGCTCGGGGTTTCTTGGAAATATAGTAGGAAAATTCAATTCATTCCTAAAGTATTCCTAAGCCCTAGGTACAAGATAAAATCTGATAATATCCTTGAGCATATCTAATATATGCAGGACAATTCTTTAATCTACAATTGTTTAGGAGTTTGACTGACAGAAAAGGATATGGATGTGTGGATTAAAGCTAAATGGAAACAAAAAGGGCACATTGATTTGCAACTGGGTGCGAAGGGTTTTTTCACAGTGATCTTCACCAATATTGAATATTGAACAAGAGTCTTTGAAGGCGGTTCATACTTTTTTAACAACGTTGGCTTATTCATCTATTTCTAGATACACATATTCAAAGTTGATAAGGAAACAAATTTAGCCTCCCTAGTTTGGGTTAGAATGTATGTGCTCCCAATAGAAGACTATTAGGAGGGAATTGGAAACATTATCGGGAGTTTCATAAAAAATTCAGAGATCACCACGTCTAAATGATACATTGCATACACCAAGTTATGTGTGTATATGAATGTATTGGGGCCATTATCAGAATTAATAGTGATTTCATTGCATGAGCAAGATTTAACCCAACCCATCAATTAGGAGCATATTCCCCTTCGGTGCTAAAGGTGTCATAAACATGGGAAATTATATCAATATTGTCCCCTAGTTAATTCGTTGATTCCATAAGGTCCACAGAAAGCTAGATTTGAAGGGTTTCCAACAACCGGGGGGGGGGTGGCGGGGGGGTAATAAAAAGCCTCAAATCCCTAACCCTAAATAGTCCCTTTAGTTGAAAAATAAATATTCTTCCTTGGACAATCTATATCCTTAGTAGAAAAAGGGGAAATCCATGTAGGGAGTTCTGATATGCAATCAATGGTTACACAAGACATTGCACCAAAAAATAGGAAAAATCCAGATAATATAACAAAAAATAATGTTGAATAAGAAATTTAAATGCACGATGCAATGCCAATCCTAGAGGAAACCATGACTAACAAAAGTGCATAGGTCAACAAAAAGGATCTGGACAAAATTGATATAGATAAGAAAGCCCTCTCATAATTAATGGAATAATTGGACAACTAGGACCCTAACTCCATCTTAGAGGAAATTGATATAGATAAGAAAACCCTCCCATAATTAATGGAATAATTGGAGAACTAGGACCCCAACTCCATCTTAGATAATCAAATGAAATTAATTCAACAATCATATTTGTAAATATGGGATTCTCTTAGGAAAAAATCAAAGATGCAGGAAAAATAGATACTCAAATCTAGATTCAGTGACACAAAATATCCCCACCAATCCCATTAAAGAGGAAAAAAGGCAAGGTAGGAAAACTCGACAAGAACTGGTGCAGTAGGTGGGGGGAATTTTGGCTAACTTTGGTAAGCCAAAAAATATATTGTAGGGGCTGTTTCACCATACTCCCCTTCCTACTCAATGAAACCAATTGCAGGGAATATTGTAGTTCTTAACAGTCGAGGTAAACAAAGACTCATGAAGGATAAAATCAAAAAAGAAAAACCTAGTGTCATAATTATGCAAGAGACTCACAATAATAGTGATAAAATGGAAGTGGTAGCTGACAAATGTTGGAGAGGGAGTCAGGTCATGTCCCTAGATACTCAAGGCATGACTGGCGGCTTATCAGTGTTATGGAACCCATTCAAAGTAGTATTTCATTACTAGATGGTTGCACATAGGATTTTGATGGGTCACTTTCAACCAGTAAGATCCAAGGAGATTGGTTACATGGTGGAGGTATACAAGCCACATTTTCCAGGAGGAAAAATTGCTTCCTCAACAATCTAATGTTGATGCAAAAATTGCACCTAGATGAAAACTTCATCATTGGTCAATATGATCAACTCCATAGAATGCAAAAAAGGAGGCATAAAAAGATTAGATGTAGAGGCTCAAGATTTCATAGAAAAAATTCATAGTATGTAACTCGCATAAATGGACACTGTCAATGAAATTTATAATTGGAATAATAATTGTGGAGGTAAGCACCAAATCTCTAGTTGATTGGATAAGTTTTTAGTCTCAAAATATCTCCTAGAAAATGATCTATTTTTAGAATCGTTTATTCTCTAATGTGCAAGTTTTGATCATTGGTCGATTGTGTTGGAGATAAATATGAAGGAAGCTCCAAGGAATAGGCCTTTCAAACTCGAAATATTTTGGTTCACCATTGCGACCTTTGTAGGGAAAATAAAGTAGTGGTGGCAAGAAATGGAAGCTCCAAGTCCCTTCCTAATGTTCAATTTCTAGCAAAAAGTAAAAATATTTAAGGGACTCATAAATAAATGGAATCAGGATGATTTGGAAACATATTTGAAGATAAGAACAATTGGAGGCAGAAATGGAGTGTATTCAACAAAATATAATTATTGAAGGGTGTATAAAGGAACTGGATAAGCAAGAAGAAGAATTCCTCATTAAGTTGGAAGACAAAAGAAGCTCTCGTATTTGAAAGATGATGAAAATAATTATTTCTTCTTCAACAAATCATGCTTTAGCATAAGAATCATAACCATATTTTTTCACTCATTTTCTCTTGGACAATGTCTCTTAGATCATATGTATATTGAAAGGAAGTTTACCTCATATGAGAATCTTCTCAAGGAACCATCCCCCATTAAAATGAAAGCAATAGCTAAAATTGTGGCACATGTCCCAAAACTTGTTATTGAAGATCAAAACATTGATTTAATGAGAGAAATCACCCTTCAAGAGGTTGAAGAGGCCATGATGAATCTCCTAAAACACAAGGCCTTGAACCCATATGGTTTTACCTCTGATTTTCCAAGCGTGCTCAAATTTCTTGGGGGAAGATTAACTAGAAATGGTGGAGGAATCAAGGAAGAAGCGCTCAATCATTTCTGTGTTGAATTCCACATTCTTCACTCTGCCTCTTAAATCAGCTCAAACAATATATCCAAATGGATTTATACCCATAGCTCTCTATAATGTGGTATATAAGACCCTGTCAAAGACCATCATGAATAGATTGATGCCCTTGCTTCCTTCTCTCATCTCTAAATAACAATTTGTCTATGTGGAGGGAAGAGAAATACTATATGGTATTGTGGTAGCTCATGAACCCATACACACCATGAAAAAGTACCAAAAGGTAGGTATGGTTATTAAACTAGACTTCTTTAAAGCCTTTGAAAAATTAAACTGACCTTTTCTCTTCCAAACACTGAGAGCTTTTAGTTTCTTGGGTGATTGATTGAAATGGGTGGCCTCCCTCTTTTCCACCCCATTCTTCTTTTATCATGATTAATGGTTATCCCTCCTCCACTTTCAACACATCATGCAATATTTTCCAGGGAGATCCTCTCTCTCCCTTCCTCTTTGTGCTTGTTGTACAATGTTTAGGGTGTTATCTTAGGATTTTTGTGTTGAAAGGGGAATTGTGTGACATTTCGCTCAACAACATGATGGAACCAATCACCCATCAACACTTGTGGGTGACACAATGTTTATGGGTGAGCCCATGCTTCATGAAGTTTGTGTTCTCAAACACATCGTCAGTGACTTCATGTTAGCCTCTAGAATTGAAATCAACCCATCCAAGTATTATATATTCTTCTTCAATACACACACTAGCATCGAAGCCTACCTCACTTGCACTATGGGTTTTATGAGTGCCTTTCTCCCTATCATCTATGTAGGAGCACCATTGGTAAACAATTTTCTAAAAACCATTCATTGGTGGGATCTTTTAGATAAAATTACCATCAAACTAAATAATTGGACTTTCTTATCTCTAAATGTAGTGGGGAAATTGGTTCTTCTTAAATCAGTGTTGCAAACATTTCCAATTTATAGAATGTTAGTTACGGAATCCCCAAAAGGAGTATTGTGATCCATTTGTAATATCCTTTGCTCCTTAATTTAGGGGGGGAAATGCAAGATAATGAAAATGGGTGTCAGTGGCATGGAACACTTTATGCCTCCCTAAACATAGAAGCAAGCTTGGACTCAAAGATCCTGAAATTCTTAGCAAAGTGATGAGAGATAAAAGTTGGTGGTGCTACCTTCAAGGTGGGAAAGATATATGGAAACCAGTTTGGGAAAGAAAATATAGTTAGGGGTTTATCCTTGCATCCAAACTTTGAATAACTCATCTCACTCTGGGTTCTTTAATTTGGAACCTTGTGGATCAAAATAAAAACATCATTCAAGATCATTTCTTCTTGGAAGTCCATAAGGGAGGTTTGGCCAAATTCTGGACGAACTCTTGATAGGATATTCCCAAGCTCTCCTCCCTCTACGATTTGTGATAGATAGTAACATCAATAGAATCCCGAGGATACATCTAGGTTTCTCAATACTAGAAAGGTCAACTGAAATGTGTGGTGTAATTGGAAAGATAAGGATGAACGAGACTTTCATATTCTTGAGGTTGAAAGGGAGGATCTGCAAAAAAAACTTGTAGCAACAGAAAATACAAAAGAATGATAGCATTGAAATATCAAGAAGGGGCTATAAAACCTCAGGAAAATTCTCAGTTTGAGAGGCATACAATCTAGTTTCCAACTTTGATCATTGTCCCAAGATGAAGTTTGGAAGCAAGGACTATGGTCTAAAGTAGTTGGTTTCCTATGGCTCATTTCCATAGGGAGCACCTTGACGTGGAATTAAATTCAAAAAAGGGGATTCAAAGAGCCGTCTTGGTTTCCTCTCTGTCATAGTCACCCAAAAACTTCCAATCACATATTTAATAGTTTCTCATATGCGAAGGAATTCTGGATGGCAGTAGCAATGAATTTTCACCAATGTGGTCAAAACATACAAATGGATATTATGGAATTACTGACTAATCGGTGGTTATTTACCTTCCAATTACCCACCATTAATAGAGCATTAAACCTTCTACTGGGTTTCATCTTTTAGCTAATCAAGAAGGAAAGGAATGCCAAAATTTTCAAAGGCGTGGAAAAAGAAGCTACAACAGTCTCGTAATTGATCCTCAAATGTGTTGGAGAAAACATCCTTGCATGTAAATGGATGATGGATGGCTAGTCTTCCCCTCCTGAAGAATCCTCCATCCTTAAGGATCTCTCTTTATCTCCCCTCCCAAGATCTTCCTTAATAGTCTCCCTCACTAGATCTCTTGGCTCTGCAAACGTATGGTTATCACCATCGGATGGTTTTCTCAAGTACAATTTTGATGGAGCCTTGAAGGGAAACCCGAGAAACTTGGGATATGGAGGCATATTGAAAGATAAAGGAAATGACCCCTTCTTTAAAGTGGAAAGTTCTTTAAGACTAAACACCAACAACATCGTTGAGCTCTTTGCATTGGAAATTGGATTGTAGACTATTGTATCAGAAATTTTCCCTCAACTAATGGTTGAAGTAGACTCCAAAAATTAATAAACATTCTATTGAAGCAACTACATCCACCCTCCAAAATGTTTCCTATGTTTCGTTTTGGAGCCTCCCTCCACATATCACAAAAACTTATCTCGCACTAACCTAGGTACTTGTGCTTTAATTGAGTTCTATATTTTTCTTTATATCTTGTGTTTTCTTACTTGCTTTATTGTCTAGCCACAAGTTGATCCCTTGACTTGGTTGCAAACTGGTTCCAGGATTGCCTTAGTGAGCTGTGCAATCCTTGAGGGTAACTAGCCTTTCTCGCGGGAAATTCATAGTCCAAGCCCATAGTGAGCTTTGATGCCAAAATTGTGTAGACCCAGATGGAAACCTGCCTTCGGTTGGGAAACTACATAGAGCATGAGAGGCGACCAGAGCCACTTTGCCTAGGAATTGCACATAAGCTTTCCCCCACCAGCTACCGATGCATGTGTCAATGATTTTTCTAGTTTCCTAAAGAACTGTGCAATATCTCAGTGCATGCATGACAAATTTTTCTCAGAAAAGAAAAAAAGCAAAAAAACATCCCTAAAAAATAGGGATCTGTTTTTAGCAGTCGGAGTTACCCTTGAGTTATTTTTGGAAACTGCCACCATGTGTCGCTTTTTCCTATATTTTTTTCCTTCACGTCATAAAACCTAAATCGACCCAATCTATTTAATTGACACCTCTAGAGCTCATTTTCACATTCAATATTGGAGCTCTAGCATTCCCCAGGAGATCTAGGAACCTTCAACACAATTGTCACAACTTTTCCAGGTAACTCTTGCTTTTTTAGAATTTTGCTGCTTTTTCTATCTCTTTTGTTTCCTTGGATTGTGAGAGCACTCTTTTACCTGTGTTATTGAACAACCACTGACCTTTTGATTTGTTTTAGCTTGTAGAAGTGTTGTTTTAAGTTTTTCATTGCCTTTCCCAAGTGTCATATGCATAGCTTGGTTTTTCACTAACAATCATTGTTGGGGTGACTCTCTCCACAAGCTTCATTGTTCTTCAGTTTGATTGATTCTAAACTTGTTTTGATTGCATGCATCAGCATTCACTCAGATTTTCACCAACCATCACTTATACTTTCATATCTACTCATTTTCGTGTTTTCCCTTGGGTAGATCTGGGCTTCCTTGGCCCGGATCTAGCTTTTCTAGGCATGCAATGCGCATTTCTAGATCTCAAGGCTCTACCTTGGCTCTACTAATTGCGTAGAGGTTGCCAAGGCCTAGCTCCAATTGTGCACTGTGAAGTTCGAGGAGCCAGTCTTGAAGCCTTGGCCATTGGGATTTCATAATGTATAGTCCTAGGTAGCACAAGGTAGATTGAACTGCACATTGCGAAGTTCCAATAAACATCACCTCCGCACTAGCAACTGGGACTGAGATATAGAATTACGCAATCCTTCCTGACAGTTTCCCAGTTTGTTTCTTGTTTTTTCTTGAAGTGACTTTGATTTCAAGCTAACATTTGCATGCCATGAGTGTCCTATTTGTCTCCAGGTACAACAGTTGTTGAGAAACTCTCCACAGTTACAGTTAAATGGCTTCCAAGAGAGTTGCATCAAAAGACATTGTTGAAAGTAGCACTGTGAATGTAGTTGAATAGGTGGAAGTGAACTTTCCAGTATATTCAAACATACAATTGTTCATAGATAATGGCGTGAAGATAACATGGCATGAAATCAAGGATATATTTGCAGGGAACTTCAAGGAAGATCTAGAATATCAGCAGGTCTATGTCAACATCCACCGGTTAGCTTACATAAGGTTGCATGCAGGTGCCCCACCTTCCCATGTGCAGATATCATTCACTGGATTATCTCACATAAAAATCCTGAAACTATGAAATTAAGCAGTGCTAGTGGAACACATCTTGCTACCTTTAGAACGGAAATCTATCATCAGATGTATCACTTACCACAGCTAGTGAACTGCATGGATGCATTTTTCTATACCACCCACAACAATGTGAACACTAGCGACATCACAAAGCACTGGGTGAAAGAGTCGTCGAAGTTCAGATCGACACCTAATCATGTTTACAAGACTAAGTCACTCAAAAAGGCTTACAAACTCTTGATCATTTTTTCATGTCAATTGTATGGTCAAGAGAGCATGGAGACCTTTCCATAGAATTGGGTGGTTGTGTTGGACCAGTTGGCGAATGAAGGAAGGTAATTCAAATGGTCAGATCTGTTGGCTCTTCAGTTGAAAGTGCATGTGACTAATGCTCGGAATCTACCCAAGGATGAGCAAGGAAGATTCTATATGTATGCTTACCTACTTGTTGTAATATGTGCCCAACATCAGTTTCTTGGCATGGGTTGGACATGGACACCATCAGAGGCTTGCCATGAATATTTATTACAAGTTGCTTTCTGAGTGCATCTATCGAGTTATGGTGAGGTTATTTGTCCATTTCATCATCCTTTTTTACAAGTTGATCTTTCAGCAAGATCCACCTTGCATGTCCCAAGAAGCGATGAAGCCTTCGAATTTTCTACCAAGGTTTGCGACGGATAATTTGGTTATACAATAGGTTGCATATCACATCTCCACAAGGTTATCAATAGGGTTGTATAGGAGGAGGAAGGCACCATGGCCTGTTATTCCTTTACGGATTGAATTGTATGAGATCAAGAGCTTGAAGAATGTGAATGTCGAGGCCAATGAATTAGCAAAGTTTGAGTTCAACACAAAGGACTACAATATGTATGATCCCCACTTTATATGCAAGAACCATTGTGCGAAGGTGTATTATCCATGGATCCACAAGACATTGCATTGGGTAGAGGAAGATCCTTGGAGGTATTATTACAACTCCCCCAAGCTCAACGAACCGGTCAGCATGGCTATAGAATGGAAAGCTGCTCTATAGGCAGCAACACCATAGGAAGCAACAACAACAACAACAACAATAAGTAGTGAACTGGTGTAGGACAAGGGTAAGAGGAATATTTTCAATAACCTAGAGGTTGAGAAAAGATACAAGTTCAAAGAATATCCTCTCATTGAGAAAGCATTTTTGGTAGTGGAGGTGAAGAGGAAACATTGCATAAAGAGAGCACAGAGAAAGAAGAGAGAAAAGAAAAGGTTGGATGAAGTAGAAAGGAAGCTGCGGGAAACATAGAAGAAGCTGAAAGAAGAGCAGGAGATAAGAAGGATAGAGAGGGAAGAGAAGAAGAAATTCAAACAAGAAGAAGGGAAAGGTGCAATCATAGATAAAACTACACCAATACAGGTTGAAGATTTAGAACAACCAGCAGATGAAGAAGAGGGTGAGTAGTTGTAGGATCAGGAACTTGCTCAAAAAATTGAGAAAATGGTTGAAGAGATGGACATGGAGTTGGAACAGGAGCCACAAGACCAATATATTAACCTCATGCTGAGAGCATCTGAGGTCTCCCCTTAGTATCCACCACCTCCAGGATCAAAACTAGTCTCAAGCAAGCAAGGAGAGGTTGTTCTCCTTGATGATGATCCGATGATGTGTAAAATATATCCTTTGATCGTTTGCAGCAAAATATTGTACCGACGTGGAGAAAAAAAAATCTTGGATGATCACGCATCACTGCATTTATGAAGGAAAGGGTGATAGTGTCATATGTTAGAAAGAATCCAATTTTCATGGTTGATGCCACTAAGGCTTATGCACAAGGCACGAGCTCAAATGCCAAGTTCTTGTTAGCAGAGAATGATCAAATGGAAAAGGACTTACAAGTGGCTAGACAAAAGGAAAAACAATCTATAGGATCCACTATGGTAGAGATGAGAAAATTGATACTTGTTGAAGTATCAACTCTTGAGACCACCATGCAGAAACTTTATGATAGATTTGTCACTGTGCATAAGATAGTTGTCCATCTATTTGGTTTTCAGGAGCGGTGCACAAAGATTGTCCAAAATCTCAAGGACATACATGCTGCTATTGCACACGTACAGGAATGGAAAATGAGATACAAGGGAGCCCCACTTTACTTGAACAAGATGATGAAGAAACACGTAGAGCTAGAGAAACCACATATCCAAATGTTGATCCAAAACTATGAGTAGCTCCCTTTGTTCGTCAGTGGCATACATGATTCCTATGCATAGTTGTTGAATAGTTTGGATGTCATGGCGAGGACACACAAGATCCCTTGAATCGGTTGCCTCACCCAATCTATTGAGAAGAACCGAGTTCAGCTGGAGGTCTACAGGTACATGGAGCAGTTATTGCGAGAGGCCACCAATGATGACTTGCAGCTGAGGACAGAAAACATGCAGAAGTACATTGGTGGACCCACCGTACTCAAGACAATGTTGTGCATGCTTCAAGATGAACTAGACAAAGGTTCCAAGACCATATACCTAGAATCCATGGAGGTAAGAGTTTGTTTGCAAAAAGACATCACCAAACAATATGGGGACACTATAGCGCAGTACCAATCTTGGTATCAGTTTGTCACCGAATATCGTCAAGAGGATGTTGCTGAGTTGGTCTTTCCCCAAGATTTTGAGTCATAGCGTATGTCTTGTTAGGCTGAATCTAACCTATTTTATCCCACATAGGTATATGTGGAAAATGTATATTATTTGTAAATATATTGTAAGTGAAATTCCAAGTGTCATTAGTGGAATGTGAACAATCACTATCTAATGTAAAGAGTTATTTTGTAAAGGAGTTGAAGAGTCATGAGGGTAGTCAAAGAGTCAAAGGGGAATGTCAAGGGTCACCCCACTCTTTGTTATAACTGGAACCACATAACTCATAGAAAGGGATTTTGGGGACCTAAGATTTTGGCTAGGCTTAGTCTTAGAGAAGACTTTGGAGTATTTTGACGAGCCTTGGCTTCTCCACAACGTAGAGTGAGTATACTTCTTTGGAGGAGCAGGTGCTCTTGATTGTAATTTTCCACTATTGGGGCTAATGGTTGTCAATGGTGTATTTAAGGATGGAACTTTCACTCATAATAATATAACTGAGACAACATGTTTTCGTGCATATGTTGTTATTGTAGTTGGACTATTCTAGTTTCTTTAGCAATGAATGTTGTTTAACTTACACATTTTCTTATGAACTGCTTTTTATGCAATTGTATGAATCTTTTTGAATGTGTATTGTGGGATTAACCCATCACTTTTCTTTGTGGACTATTCCGCATTGCATCTTTTGATGTCATTCCTACCTTGTGTTACTTTCAGGTTGCATACTATTACAATATTCTAAGGGACACACTTCCTTTTCCCCTCCATGTGTTAGAACCCCCATGCATCTCACTTGACTGGTTGCAAGGTCACATGCTTGGTTTCAACCAATGTCATCATACTTATCTTTGTGCACTACCATGGTCAAGGCACTACATTACCACCCACTGCTGGGACTCCTACTCCAAACAGTCTGAGGTCTAGTTGGGAATTCTTACCGATGAGATCCGCCTGAATGTTGGTGGGTCTAGAACCATCAACATTTCTGGCACTAGAAGGAGGGCCACATGACAAGTTGAGCCCTCAAAGTTTTTTTTGAATCTCTGCACATTATTCATGACTTACATCACAATCTCAACTTTGGCATGTTTTTATCATGCTCATGATTTCGAAGTGTCAGAGGATGTCATCGATGACTTGTCATGAATTAAATACGATGGTTAAGGCAGAATAGCCTTTTTAAGACACAAGTTTCATTTTTAGGCTTTTGTGACAAGAATGAAGTCCCTTTAGACAACATTTCCTGTGGGTTGTTCGCTTACACGTTCAAAACATGAATTAAGCAATGGTGTCTCACATTGCATGCAACCTCTATTCACTCTTTCAATCACATTATCAGAGAATTAGGTCGTGATTTCTTTCGTTACGACCATAAAGAACTTAATCACAAAATATTGGAATTATGCAAAGCACCTGATGAATCTATTGCACAAATTTGGCAATGCTTTTGTAATCTCACTTTTCAATTCCCGGAAGATGAAGTTGATTGAGATTTTCTCACAGAATGTTTCAAGTATCTTGTTAACATCTCTAACAATCCACATGAATTAGAATCTTTTGAACCCCTCCAAACATACGTTAGTGCTAGAGCTTCCAAAGCTAAGATGGACAAGGTTGTTGTCATGGGTGACTCTCTGTCCTCTTCTTATAAAAAATCTCTAGCTTTGTAGGACGAGGTGGGAGAAGTTACAAACCAAGCTATTGAACTGTCACCTCCTCCCACCCCACCCGCTCTGGATTTCTATGTAGATTTGGACTGCAACCTTGTTGGTTGTCACGTGATCTCTTTTTCTCAACCTTCATCCTCTGGTTCCTTTGATCCTCCGAATTTTGGTGTGTTGTGTTCGTCCATTCTAGATTCCACATGTAATGTTCATGAGGATCAATTTTTTGACGGAGTTGGTGTTGAGAAGCCAACCTATGCTATCATTTTTTATGGGCATATGTGGGAATTTGAAGAAGAATTTGCGATGAAGGATGATATCATCTGTCTGCACCTCATCTGCTTTATCCTAACATCTTCTACGACTCTTTCATCTCTGCTTTTTCTATTGAAAATTTATCCCTGGATGTTTCTACTTTTGATCATTCATAGAACACGTAGGATGTCTATCAACCATTGGGTTGTAGAGAGGACAAATATTTCCTTTTGAATCCACTTGACCTCTCATCTTTCATTTCTAGAGATTTAGAGGGTGAAATATTTTGTTTCTCATCAACCCTTCTGTATGATTCGTCAGATCATAAGGATATCTATGTACATCTCGAGTTTTCTTATCATGATTGTCATGATATTTTTACTCATTAATTTAATCACAATTCTGATTTACCTACTGTTGATATTTCTAAGCCACTGGTCTTTGACGATCCATATTTTGATGAAGTGGAAACCCCTCAAGTTGTCAAGGCACTTCAATTTAAGCTGATGGTTATGTCAGGTTCTCGTAGCCTTGAGTTCATTTCCACTTCCGTTCAGAAATTTGTTGAATCACCCTAGGCTCCTCATCAGTCTCTTGTTCACATTGAAAATAAATCTGATCTACAGCTTTCGCATCCTCCACCAAAAATCACACGATCCTATCGCTCATGCATTGGAGGAGTCATACATAGAGAGCACTGTGGGAAAACAAAAAATTTCTTCTTTCTTCATGTTTGCTTGTTTGTCACATTTGAAAGAGTGTACATCCTTGTCATCCACACACAATGTGACACAACACCATGATATGTCTACAGAGTGCCTTTCATGTGCTTTTAAGCTTTTCATTTTTGTGGACACATTCAAACTTCAAATGTATTGGATTTCATTGCTTTATCTTTCTTTTTTTATTGTTTTCCTGAATATATTTCTTGTTAACCATGACATCATTCACATGGGCCAACCAATGCATCGGTGGCTGCATTGGAAATATCACTTCACATGAGTAGGCCCATGATCTATTTAGTTTAGGAGTAGGAGTAGTTTTTACTTCCCTATTTTTATTTTTATTACTTGCTTTTTATTTTGTTTTACTTCTTTCCTTTGCTTGTTTGTTTGTTTATGCACTCGTAGGATTAGTTTCCCCATGAACTCATGTTTGGATTCTTGAGACAAGAAGGGTTAAATACAAGAGGACTTGTGCAACTATCAACATTTGGTTATCTATCCATTCCATCTCTTTATGAAGATTTTGCGTTTCTTTTAGTCAATGATACCCTAATGGAAAATATGTTCCTTTCAGAGTGAGTTATTGGTAAAATCACAATGCTTGCACTTTCAACTAGTACCACCTACTCTAATCGATTTTCTATATTCAATTAACCCTTGTCAACTCAGTCAAGTAGAGTAAGGTGAGGGGGAAAACCTTAACAATTATGTCAGAGGTATATATAAACATCCTTTTCTGAAGGGACAACCTCTTCTGCTCTCAATAAGTCGAGATCCCTCTTCCGCCTCATGAAATAAATAAGTTCCTATTCACATTTCTCTGAAAAATGAAAAATAATGAAAAAATCATAATAATAAAACAAAGGCAAAAGAAGAGAAAGGCTTCATACACAAAGAGGTGAAGCAAGTAACTCTACCGGGGTACTGTCTAGGCTCACTGGTAGCAGAGCAATGCTTGTGTTCCTAAAGTGACTTTGTCGAGGTACTGTCTAGGCCTGCTAGCAATGAAGCAACACCAGAGATGGAACTAAAACTCTGACAACCTATATTACTTATGCATCAATATACCCCTCATCCCTAATTGAAGCAACTCAATTCACTTGGCTTGGTATATGTGTTGTCGATAAAAGAGAATGGTAGGGACTGTATCTTTAACTCAATCTAGTGAAGAGGCCACGATGATCAAAGAATCGAACAATACTTCCAGAAGAGTTAGAATCGCTTTACATGATACAGGGTCCATACATAGAGATGGAGTTCTACAAGTGTGTCTCCAATGTTGTAGTGGCGACAACCACCCTCCAAATTTTTTCCAATGCTTTGTTTTGGAGCCACCCTCCTCAAATCACAATAACTTATCTCACACTGACCCAGATCATTGTTCTTTAATTGAGTTCTATATTTTTGTTTATAGCTTGTGTTTAATTACTTGTTTTTTTGTTTGACCACAAGTTGATCTCTTAACTCATTTGCAACCTGGTTCGAGGATTACCTTAGTGAGTTGTACAATCCTTGAGGGAAACTAGCCTTGCTCTTTGGAAATGCACAGTCTAAGCCCACAGTGAGCTTTGGCTCTAGAATTATGCAGACCCAACTGGTAGCCAACCTTTAGGTGGGAAACTACACAGAGCATGGGAGGTAGCGAGAGCTACTCCTCAGAAACTACTCGATGCATCTGCGAGTGAGTTGTCCTTTCCTCTGGAACTACACAATCTCTTCATGAATGCATGGCATATTTTTCTTGAAAAAGAAAAAAGCGAAAAAATCCCTAAAAATAGGGATCTACTCTTAGCAATCAGAGTTACACATGAGTTATTTTTGGAAATTGCTACTATGTGTTGCTTTTTCCTAGATTTTTGGCTTTCGTGTCATAAACCATAAATTGACCCAATATGTTTAATGGACACCATCAGAGCTCATTTGCACATTCTATATTGTAGCTTTCGCATTCTCGAGGAGATCTTGGAAACTTCGGCACAATCGTCGTAACTTTTACGGGCAAGTCTTGCTTTTTTAGTCTTTTGTTGCTTTTTCTATTGCTTTTGTTTCCTTGGCTTGTGAGAGTGTTGTTTTACCTATTTTATTGAAAAAATGCTGGTGTTTTGATTTGTTTTAGCTTGTAGAAGTGTTGTTTTAAGTTTTTCATTACCTTTCCCAAGTGTTACATGCATAACCCAGTTTCTGAACTAACAGTCATTGTTGCACCGACTCTCTCCACAAGCTTCATTGTTCTTCAGTTTGATTGATTCCTGCACTTGTTTTGATTGCATGCATCATCATTCACTTAGATCTGCACCAACCATCACTTATAATTTCATATTTTCTCATTTTCATGTTGCCCTTGGGAAAATTTGGGCTTCCTTGGTCTAGATCTAGCTCTTCCTAGCTTGCACTACGCATTTCTGGATCTCAAGGCTCTGCCTTGGCTCTAGGAATTGCTTAGAGGATACTAAGGCCTGGCTCCAATTGCGCACTACGTAGAGGCTACCATGGCCTGAATCTAATTGCACAGTTCCAGGAGCCAATCTCAAAGCCTTGGCCACTGGGATTGTGCAATGTACAGTCCTAGCCAGCAAAAGCCCGACTGAACTACACATTGTGCAATTCCAATCAGCATCACCTCCCTACTAGCAACTGGGATTGCGCAATGTGTAGATCCAACTGGCAGTCAGTCACCTCTGAGAGCCAAAATTGCGCAATCATTCCCAGCAGTTTCCCAGTTTGTTGCTTAGTCTATTCTTGAAATTCTTTTGATTTCAAGTTAACATTTGCATTCTAGGATGTCCTCTCTAGGTATAATAGTTGTTGAGAAACTCTCCACAGTTACTAGTAACATGGCTTCCAAGAGAGTTAATCAAAAGACATTGTTGAAAGTAGCATTGGGATGTAGTTGAATAGGTGGCAATGAACTTTGCAGTCTATGCAGATGCACAATTGTTCATAGGGAAGGGCATAAAGATAACATGGAAAAAAATCAAGGATATCTTTGCAGGGAACTTCAAGGAAGATCTAGAAGGTCAATAGGTCTATGTCAACATCCATCAGTCAAGCTTACATAAGGTTGCATGCAGGTATACCACCTTCCCATGTGGGGATATCATTCACTGGATTATCTCACATACAAATCCCAAGACTATGAAATTGAGTAGTGCTAGTGGAAGACAACTTGCTACGTTTAGGATGGAAAACTATCATCAGATGTATCACTTACCACAACCGGTGAACCGCATGGATGTAGTTTTCTATACCACCCGCAACAATGTGAACACTAGAGACATCACAAAGCACTGGGTGAAAGAGTCGTCAAAGTTCACATCAACACCCAATCACGTTTACAAGACTAAGTCACTTAGAAAGGCCTACCAACTCTTGATCATATTTACATGTTGATTGTACAGTCAAGAGAGCATGAAAACCTTTCCATGGAATTGGGTGGTTGTGCTGGACCGATTGGCGAATGAAGGAAGGTCATTCAACTGATCAGATCTATTGGCTCTTTAGTTTAAAGTGCATGTGACTAATTCCTGAAATCTACCCAAGGATGAGAAAATGAGATTCTATGTGTCCACGTATCTACTTGATGCAATTTGTGCCCAACATCAGTTTCCTGGCATAGGTCGGACATGGACACCATCAAAGAATGTTGTGAATATTTCTTACAAGTTGCTTTTCGGGTGGAGCAACCAAGGATTTATGGTGAGGCTATCTAACCATTTTATCATCCTGGTTTACAAGTTTATCTTTGAGCAGGATCCACCTTGCATGTCCCAAGAAGAGATGGAGGCAATACTTAACATTCCAGATTGGTATGCCTCATCCAGTGGCACCTTCATTGGGATGTTTGGTGGAGAGAAGCCTCTGCATATCTTACCAAGGTTTACCATGGATAAGTTGGTCATGCCAGAGGTTGCATACCACATCTCCATAGGATTATCAATAGGGTTGCATAGGATGAAGAAGGCACCATTGCATGCTCTTCCTTTGCGGATTGGATTGTACAAGATTAGGAGGTTGAAATATGTGGACGTTGAGGCCAAGGAATTAGACAAGTTTGTTTTCAACACTAAAGACTACAATCTATATGATCCCCACTGTATATGCAAGAACCATTGTGTGAGGGTGTATTATCCATGGATCCATGGGACATTTCATTGGGTAGAGGAAGATCCTTGGAGGTACTGTTACAACTCCTCCAAGTTCAATGAATCTATTAGCATGGAGATAGAATGGAAAGTCTCTATAGGCAGCAGCACCACAAGAAGCAACAACAAAAATAGTAATAAGAAGCAAACCAGTGCAAGACAAGGGTAAGAGGAATATTTTTGAGAACCCAGAGGATGAGCAAACCTACAAGTTAAAAGAAAATCCTCTCATTGAGAAACCAACTTTGGCAGTGGAGGCGAAGATGAAGCAGTGCATAAAGAGAGTATAGAGAAGGAAGAGAGAAAATCAAAGGTTGGAGGAATCAGAAAGGAAGTTGCAAGAAACAGAGTAGAATTTGAAAGAAGAGCAAGAACTAAGAAGGAGAGAGTGGAAGCCCATGGGGATTTGGATTGACGGTGAATGGGTGCAATGTTAAAGCACTCGTGATAGGTCACTGGTTCAAATCCCCCGTGGGTGCTTACTTATCAAAAAAAAAAGGAAGGAGAGAGTGGGAAGAGAAGTAGAAACAAGAATAATAAGAAGGGAAAGGTGTGATCATAAATTAATCTGCACCAATAAAGGTTGAAGAGTCAGAACAACCAACAAATGAAGAAGAGTGTGAGTAATTGTAGGATCAGGAACTTGCTCAACAGATTGAGAAAATGGTTGAAGAGATGTTCATGGAGTTTGTATAGGAGCCACATGACCAAGATATCGAACTCATGTAGAGAGCATCCTCGGTCGTCGCTCAGTCTCCACCACCTCTAGGATAAGAACCAGTCTCGAGCGAGGAAGGAGAGGTTGTTCTCCTTAATGATGATCCGATGATGAATGTGTACAATATATACTTTGGTGAGTTGCAACAAAGATTTTACAGGCACATAGAAATCATTTCTTAGATGATAATGCATCACCTACATTTATGAAGGAAATAGTGATAGTGTCAGATGTTAGAAAGCATCTAACATCCATGTCCGATGCCACTAAGACTTATGCAGAAGCCACAAGCTCAAATGTCAAGTTATTGTTAGGGAATAATGATTAGGTGGCAAAGGACTTGCAAGTGGCCAGGCATAGGGTAGAAAAATCCACAGGATCTGCTATGGCAGAGATGAGGAAAGTGATACTTGTTGAAGTATCAACTCTTGAGACCACCATGCAAAAACTTTATTATAGATATTTCATGGTGAAAAGGGCAGTTGTCCTTTTATATGGTTTTTTGGCAGCGGTGCATAAAGATTGTCCAAAATGTCAACGAAATACATGTTGCTATTACACGCGTACAGGAATGGAAAATGAGGTACAAGGGAGCCCCATTTTACATTCACAATATGATGAAGCCATAGGCATATCTAGACAAATCACGGATCCAAATGTTGATCCAGAACTATGAGTGGCTCCCTTCATTCATCAGTGGCATACAAACTTCCTATGCATGGTTTTTCAAGAGCCTGGATGTCATGGTGAGGACACACAAGATCCATTCAACGGTTCACTCTGCCAAGCCATTGAGAAGAACAAAGTTTGGTTGGAGTTCGATAGGTACATAGAGCAGTTAATGTGAGAGGTCACCAGCGATGACTTGTAGTTGAGCGCAGAAAACATGCAGAAGTACATTGGTGATCTTGCCCTACTCAAGACAATGTTGCGCATGCTTCAAGATGAGTTGGACAAAGGTTCGAGGACCATATACCTGGAAGCCATGGAAACAAGAGTCTATTTCCATAAAGACATCACCAAACAGAATGTGGACACCAAAATGCAGTACCAATATTGGTATAAGTTCGTCACCAAAGATCATCAAGAGGATTTTTTCGAGTTGGTATTTCCCCAAGATTTTGAGTCATAGTGTTTGACTTGTTATGCTGACTCTAGCCTATTTTTTCCCACATGGGTATATGTGGAAAATGTGTATTATTTGTAAATATATTGTAAGTGAAATTCCAAGTGTCATTAGTGGAATGTGAACAGTCACTATGTAATGTAAAGAGTTATTTTGTAAAGGAGTTGAAGAGACATGAAGGTATTCAAAGAGTCAAAGGGGAATGTTAAGGGTCACCCTACCCTTTGTTATAAATAGAACCTCATAACTCATAGAAAGGTATTTTGGGGAGCCAAAATTTTGGCTAGGCTTAGGCTTAGAGAATGCTTTTGAGTATTGTGATGAGCCTTGGCCTCTCCATAGCGTAGAGCGAGTATACTTCTTTGGAGGAGCAGGTGTTCTTGACTATAATGTTCCACTATTGGGGCTAGTTGTTGTCAATGGTGTATGTATGTATGGAACTTTCACTTATAATAATATAACTGAGCCAAAATGTTTTCATGCATATGTTGTTGTTGTAGTTGGACTATTCTGGTTGCTTTAACAATGTATGTTGTTCAACTTCTGCATTTTCTTATGAAATACTTTATATGTAGTTGTATGAATCTTGTTAAATGAGTGTTGTTGGATTAACCTATCACTTTGTTTTGTGGACTATTTTTAAATTGCATCTTGTGATGTCATTCCGCTCGTGTGTTCCTTTCAGGCTGCGTACTATTACAAGATTTTAAGGGACAAACTTCATTTCCCCCTCCATGTGTTAGAATCCCCATGCATCTCACTTGACTTGCTGCAAGGTCACACACTTGCTTATGACCAAATTCATCATACTTATCTCTGCGTGCTACCATGGTCAAGGCACTACATTACCACCCACTATTGGGACTCCTACTCCAAACGGTCTAACGTCTAGTTGAGACCTCTTACCCGAGAGATCCACTTATATGTTGGTAGGTCCAACACAATCAACACATTTTCAAAAATTTTTTAAATGCCTCATTCCTAAAAAGAGTCTCTTCCAACTGGCATCTAGAATCCTACATAGTCAACATAAAAAGAATTCTCCAAGATATCTGGGTTTTCATCCCAATTCATGTCAAGAGATCTAGTAATAAGGTGGGAGACATGTTAGCCAAATTTGGGTGAAGAATCCAACATCTACATCTCATCTCATTGGGAGAATTTAGAAGCCTTAGAGTTAAGGGAGGTGTTGTAGCAGCTACAACACCCTCCAAAATTTTGGCCTGTACTCAAATTTCATAGCCTACTGTGGAACAGGTGATCGATTGTTCCTTTGTCACTTATTTGTTAATATGACGATCTCAAGATTCCCTCTTCGATCCTAAGAGTCGTTCACACTTTTATCTTTCTACAATATGTGTCATCTTTGGGGATGGGGATTATTGCTTGTTATGCAAAGGGAATTTTGTTTTGCTTCAAGGGGAAATGTTCCCAACCTTGCTTAGCATTCAAAATTATGTAGTGGTTTCCTCCAGTGTCCTTCCCTCAGCCAAAACCCACCGTCTCCAGAAACTGTGCAGTTTTGTCCCTTAGCTATCTTATCTACTTTACATCCTGAAACTGCATATAGGTGTCCTCCCAGGACCTCATCCTGTAGCAATTCCTTGCATCGTGAAACTATGCATTTTGTCCCCCAAATGCTCAGTCTTCTTTGCATCCTAAAACTGTGCATATGTGTTGGGTAGTGTTATATTCTTTCCACGACTAACCGACGTAGTGAACCGGGGGGTTAGAGGGGGGCGGGCAGCCCCCCTCTACGGGGTTCGGGGCAACGCCCCAAGAAATTTTTTTTTGGACCCTATATTAGGTTGGGCGAACCTACCTATGGTTTTTCAGTCCACGGTTTTGGATGCAATGGTTTTCAGTCCATGGTATTGGATGCTTCGACATGTATAAATATGTATTGTAACATTGAAAGGAATATAATGA
>APFE030538054.1:3151-16123 GCA_000404065.3 Pinus taeda | reverse complement strand
ATTGTTTCTCAACAATAAATAGGCCTTCGAGCCTCATTGTAACACAGTTTAGAGGCATGTAGCCACACATCTCTTCTCAGAGATAAGCTACCATCTCCCTAGCTGGTTTAATTCTATTTCCGATTGTAAGCATATTTCAGTATTTTCCATTAATGAAATGAAGTATTATTTCTGCTGCATCTTTGTGTATATGGTTATCTCTGTATTTTATTGCGTTCCTGTTTAAATCTGGATCAATAGGTTATGTCACTTTGTATGTTCCCATAAGTATAGCCCTTGTTTATTAACCTGTATATGTATGTATTCTATAACTCTCGGGATTTTCTTCATCATTGTTGCATATACACATTGGTTCATTTCTTCATTTGAATACACAAGTGTGCTCCTTAATCACTACACACAATCCTTTATATCTCAATCATTGGATCATCCATTTATTTACAGTAATTCAAACCTCATGTCATAATTCCATACAATGGCATTTATCATGTGTTGAGCACAATTCTTTACATGTAGTAATTCTCAACTAGTTAAAAAAACACTGTGGACATCTACGTGACTTACATAGAGATCTGTTAGGTTCATATACCAATAGGTGTCATTTTTCATGATTGACATCAATGAGATCTAATATCTTCACACCTTTTTGTCTGGTTGCAAAGGTTTTCCATATTCTCAAGAAATCAAAAAAGTTTAAAAAATGTAAAGAGGGTATGCCCCAAGAGAAAAATCAAAGGGAAAAAAAAAAGAATGAAATGGTCAAAAAAGTGAAAGAAATGAACTCCAAATCAAACAGACCAGGAAAGTGCACAAATCCAAAATGCCACTACTATTCTAGTTTTGCAATAATATGACGGTGTGCAACTTGTTCACTTATGCCACCATTGATGAATGGCCAAACATCTTAATCTTGGCTAGTTCATGATTTGAATTTACTTGTTTTAGAGATAGAGAATAAAACATGTCCAAACTGTTCAATCTTGGCAGGTAGGTAGATAGGAAGAGAAGCAAAGGAGCTCAACAGTTTAAATTGAGCCCTTGGATGCTATAAGGGTAAAGTTAGATAGGATTACAATGAAAAGAAAAGAAAATGATGAGGGTTTTCTAGTTCAAGTGCACCCAAAGAAAAAGGAAGAAAAAAGGCTAGGCAAAGCAGGTTGGGTAGGTAGAGTGGTGTTGTAGAGGTGCTCTTGTGATTAATTTTATTTCCAAAAGGTGTCAATCTTGTCCCTATCATAGGTGCAAAGCATATACTTTGATGCAGCTCAAGCAAGATGGAGTTTCATGACTAATTTCCCTTGATCCTTCTCCCAAATCACTCACTAATTTCCCCCTAGAGATATTGAGATCTGCTTAATATCACTAATCCACTCATATCATTTCATAAAATGCCTAAGTAGAACCCCTTTTGCTTAGGAAATTGTACAAATACCACAAAGCCCCCTTTTCCCTTTAAAAGCCTAAGTTTAACTTAGTGCTTTCAGTTTCATTTCAAAACTCATATTAACTCTTGACATATATTATTTAAATCCCTATACCTATTCCCCTTTCCCGTAATATACAAATATATGGCAAAACCCCAAAAAAACATTAATATTCCCTCCCCGGTCGAAATACGACCATATCACCGCATAGAAGGGATTAATGGTTCATATCAGACTGTTTAATAACCTTTGCACACAAACCCTGGGATAATTAACCACTCGGGTTAATTATAACCAAACCTCGCTGACCAATCAAATCCATCCCGCTACATTTTTAAAACATTAAATTAATATATCGGGCCTGCTCATTAAACCCCCGCCTTCTCCACAGAGCACCCACCATCCAATCTCTGCCCTCGCATCTGACGATCGACATTCATATCGGGACCTACCTATCCGCCAAACATTAACCCCTGGGGAAATGACAATATTTTTCTCGTACAGAGGCCACACGTTGACCACCCATGGTGATCGCTCCCTCCCCGCTCGATACCGCTTGACTCCAAAGGTGGTGCAGGAGGAAACCGCCTACCACCCTCCACGTCACGACAAAATGTCTTGTCATCGTGACATCAGTTGTGCATTAAATAATAGAAAACCCCCGCCAAAGCCAAATTTTTTTTTGAAATCACGACAAACTGTCATTATCGTCCATTTTCTCTTCAAACTGTTTGCATGCAAATTACGTCCAGTTCATTGCTCCAAGCTCACAGTCTGCCACCCGACCAAGAAAATCTCAACTTCCTGCTCCACAGTTTATCGAGAAACCTACAATTCCACTGTTCATCTTTAAAAAACTAGGTATTTGCGTAATTTGCCTCCCGAACCTATAATTTTGTTTTTTCTCTGTAACATTTTACCCAAAAAGGCCAAATTCAGGTGTACACAATCTGTAGCTCTCATATAAATACACCCATGACTGTTGTCTTGCTCATTTTTTCCACAAAAGCCCGGCTTCCAGTCTGAAAACACAAGAACCACATGGAATCTCTCGTAGCCCTGAATGTTGCACCCCTCAATGCACCTCATAAGGACCAGGATTGGTTACCCTTGGCTGATAGAGATTTTCAAATTAAAGATTTATCTGGTGAGATGAACCACCTCCAGGAATTTTGCAGAGTTAGGAATAGTCATCTCAGTAACTCTGACATCTATGGAATTTGGGAATCCAATCTCCCTAGGTATTACATTCCCTCAGTCAATGTCTTCCCAGATATCATCCACCATTGTTGTGCCAACTATGACCCTGTCACCAAAGCAATTATAACCCCATACCAAACTATCCTCTTTTACATAACGGCTTAATCCATCAATGAGATGTTACAATTAAAACCCACTCAGCCTCTGGCTCCTATTTCCATGGGATTTTTGCTAGAGCAAGGCTCTCAATTGCCCAATTCAGAAATAACCTGCATTGCTCAAATTTTCATGAAGCCAGATCGCCAGCCCCAAGGCCCACCTCCATATTTGCATGTCTGGTTCACTGAAATAGGAAAACTCATAGTTGATATGATATCCTTCATATTGAGATTCAAAACTAGTGAATTTGTTGATGAAACCACCTTAGTTCTATTGTCCATATTTACTTGAGGACAGCCCCCTGCTATCAAGTATGACTATGCAACCTTTATTGCTAACAAAATCAATGAGAAATTCATAAATCTGGATAGAGAAGGAGTCTTCAAGTACACCTCATTCATCTACCACCTTTTCTTATATTATCAGCCAGACAACTTTTCGTTTCCCATCAGGAAATTCGATTCTAAAGGAGAGCGAAGGTCTGTGATCTTTTGGACCTCAGTCTTCCGCAATGTCCATGAATCCCCTTATAGCTATTGTGAATTCATTGACCTGTTTGTATATCCAACCACCACTCTATTGATAGGAGCTCCTCCTCCTAGGCTTTCTACTGATATAAATAAGATTTTATAGCTTTCCAGATAGTATAAGATAGGTGACTGGTACTTGTACCAGAATCACACTGAAATTAGGATATATGGCTCTGAATTGTGCCCCTACAAGCTACCCAAATTTCTGCCTATGAGACTATTTGCACTGGAGTATTTCAGACAACTTATCAATGCAGATTTAACCCATTTTTGTAGTGCAAAGAAAAAGGCTCAGCTTAGAATAAGAAATCAGTTAGGCCCTTTTATCATCAATAAAAGGGAGGCGTGGGAAGATGTTGATAAGATATTAGGGGAGCAACTCAAATTGAAGAAAAATTTTTTGGTGGGTGCCTTATGATCCAACTAGATTTATAAGTGACAGAAAAGTAAGAAATAGGCTATCAGCTTATGTACACCATAGAATCCCCAAAATTGAACAGTTCGCTAATCAAGACGATTGGGTAGAGGGTACATTAATAGAAGAGATTACTGAGCAAGAGAAAATGGAAAAAGTTATGAAAGACCTTGAAAAAACTCTTGACCTAGACTCTTTTGGACAAGTATCCTTCACTCTACCTCAACAAATAGTAGTTGGTGCATCCTCTATTGGAACTTCTCAATAGCCTATACAAGAAGCCAACACACCAGGTACAGGGATCTCTAAGGGAAAAGAAGTGGCAGGCACAAAACAACAAGAAATGACAGATCAACAGGAGCAAATTCCTCCTGTTCAAACCAAAGCGGCAAAGATTCCTGCATTACAGACTCCTCTAAATGAGGAAAAACGGAAAAAGAGAGACAGGGAAGAGCCCACAACCATGAGTGGACCTACAGAATAGTCAGGTGCAAAGAGGTAAAGATTAAATCGTCACTCTGAAGAGGAAATCTATGAAGAAACAACAGGAAGTTTGAGAGGGGAAAGGGTAGTCAACCAGTAGACCTCCCCAATGGTGGACACATCAACTATCTCACACAGGCAAGAGCTAGAAAGGCAACATAGTGTGGAAGTTTCATCTACTAGGCCATAAAGCAAGCAAGCCTCTGATATCAAAAGAACATTCACGGAGATAAAAGCAAGGAATGACCCACTTAGAATGCAGATTTACAATCAATACCTTAAGATGGTCCCCACAAACCAGCAAAGGTTGATGTCTGCTTATGACATCAAAGAGGGAAAGATGATGACGAGTTACTTCAAGCCCAAGGTTCAACATCCACAGTCAGCAGCTAACTATATCAAGACAAATATGGAGGTCTTGGCCAAGGAAATCCACCCTATGGACCAGATTGAGCTGCATAAACAAACTGTAGAGATGGTTTACTCCACGCTGGCAGATAAAGTGATGTTGGCTCACAAATTGAAAAACTCATTAAAAAACACCTCTACTCAGCTATATTTAGAGAAAGCCTCTTCTCTTGCTAAGGACAACAAGATAAAATCTCTGGAAGAGATTATCATTGAGCTAGGACATGATCCAAAAGACACAAAGGGCATAAAGGCTATAATGAATAAGAAAGAGGAAGACATTGCTGCCTTAAGAAAACAGCTGAAGTTGCCTCCCACCAACCACCCACAAACAATAGAAGTGGTACAACAGAAGTCGGAGGAGGACATGATGGAATTTCTCATGAAGCTCAATGAAAGGTTAACTAATACTGAGCAGGCATTGGAGAGAGCACTAAAAGTAAAGCAGCGAGAGTTAACCTCCCAGCCACCTGAAGTAATTCCTGCAGTCACAACTGCCCCTTCCACAATTGTAATGGCACTACCTCCCACTGTTCCAGCAGCCACAGCAGAAACAACTACATCTACATCAGTAGCAGCAACAACAACAACAACAGCAGGCAACATTACTAGCATGACCACAGAGGAAGTAATAAAAGCCATGGAGGATTTAAAACTCCAAGTATCAAAATTGAAAGAGGCCAAAAAGACAAATTGGAAAAATTAGAAATAAGTTATGACAAATCTAAGATGACTATGGCAGAAAGAACAAGAGAGGTTAAATCATTAGAGAACAAGGTGAAAGCATTGGAAAAGTATCTCTCTTTGGATAAACCTCTAGGAGAAATCAAGGGCATTTTGTGGGCCAACATCAACCAGGCCCTTAGTACTGTGTGGAGATCTATTCAAGTTATTTATGAATAGATTGACTTGATAGCAGTGGCCCAAGTGGAGATTCAAAAGATAAGAACTTTCTTGGGGTAGATGCCTGAACAAGCTAACAAGCTAATACATTTTTTGAACACCAAGACCAGTGAAGAATTGGAGGCCCTGCAAATCAGAGACAGGACGGGCACCATTCTGCATATTAAGAAAGTTCTAACAATGATAACTTTGATGCAAAATTTGGAAAGGAGATGCAAGGAGATGCAAGTGGAGATTGATTCTTTCACAGAAAAGTTTGCAGTTTTGCATAAAAAAGGTTTTCCAAGTCCGTTGGGAAGTAATGAATGCCTGATGAGACATGTGGAGTACATGCTCAAGTTGAACAAACATGTTGATGATCAAGTTAATGCATCATCAAGTACTTCAGCAGAGAGGGCACTCCCATCTAGCGAAACCCTTTATGACAAATTGGAGAATTTATTTTACATTGCGCATGAGGTGAAACATATGTTTACCATCCCACGTAATTTCTTCAGGTATGTTAACACCCAGGTTGTCCTCTTTGACTCCAGAGAGGATACGGCCGGGGTAACCACTAACCAATCTTTGGGCTACAGCATCTAGCTTAGCTGTAGTCAGAGAGGGCTCTCTCTATAAGGTGTGTCACTACTTTCAGTGAGGGTTTTAGGCTAGTTATGAGATGAGTTTTTGGTTGTTTCTGTGTTTGGTTGGGAGGATGCTTCTGATTTCTTTAAAGTTTATCTGCAGGTAAGGTCAATCCATTGGGCAATGGGGTCTAGGACGGTTTTCCCTTGAGATCTTGATTTTGGTGAGGGATAGCTACAGGGCCTGTGTATATTCCATGAAACAAAATGTAAATAGTGAGAGTGAGGTGAAAACAACCAGCAAAGAGCAATTAAGATTTCTTTACTTAAGCTGAATATTGTAAAAGAGGTTTGTTATCTAGGAGCAATTGCTTGAATTCCTAAAACAACAATACACTGTGATGATATAGTATTAAAGGTAGCAGTGAAGAATTACTCTTTAAATACTCTATCAGAAGAAAACATATAAGATAGCTTAGATTGAGTTCAGGGTAGCCAATGACCAAATCCTGAGACAATTCTTTTTCCTTACTACCTAGATCTTTAAGTGTATAGAAAACATGAAAGAGATATGGAATAATAGGGAACACAGGTGAAATAAAGAGTCATGAGAAAAACTTATTGAGCCACGTAATGCGCAGGAATCCTGTAACTTTGAGCCACACACCACCAAGAGATCAAGAGACAAACATCTTTGAAGAAATCGCACTGTCTTTTGTATTAACTGTCTGAGAGTTTACAATATCAAAATAACAGAGAAGATATCAAGAGAATTTCTTACATCCGAAGTCCAACCCCTCTAAACAAACGCGAGGGGGAATATATAGAGGTTACATACAAAAATATCTCAGGTATTGAGTCATCTGAGAAGAAAATATCTCTTACATTTGTACAGGAGAGTAGATGAGAAGTTATTGTAGGTATAAATGATTCCTAAAAGCTCTTAACTCCTGTCAGAATAACCTTTTGACCTTTGGGTACTGCGGGGTTAGCTACGCGGCTTTATCATAAATGTAGCATGAAGTGCTCTGCCACTCTGATTTTTGTATCTTCTTGGCCCTGCCACCTGTACCTGCTGATGTTGTTGTTGATGCCGAGTACCTGTGCTGAGTTGGCTCAGCGTCTTTATGCTTGCTATCATGGCTTTGTCCACCTGTAGATGCAATATGGACTGTATGGCTGAAAAAAGATTTAATTCCTCAGCTTTGGTTCAACAGTAACTTTATTAAGTCCTGCCATGTGTCTTGAGGGGGAAGCTGATGCCTCAAAATTGACCCTAAGGTCTCATCAGCTTCTGTGTACTTATAGAAATGAGGAGGCTCATCAAATAGATGTGTTACTTCATTTTTAATAAAAAATAAATTATCTAATTTTTCAAAAAGAGCTTGTCCTGTTAATGGGCCTGCTGAAGATGACCCAGGAGCCTCAGCAATTTGAATTGCTGCAAAACTGCTTACCCTTTTGATGTATTTTTCATGAGAGAGCAGATTCCCTGATTCTACCAAGTTGGGAAGCCCTCTGTCCTGCAGGGCTTTGAACCTATTCTGGAACTTATTTATATCTGCCTGTATATCATGGATCTTCCTGTCCAGTGTCTGAATTAGGTTCTTCATTGTTGTGGTTCTTTTGATTATGGAAATGGTTTCAGTCCTATTAGCAATTCCCATTTTGATCAGCTGAGAACCAGTCCTATAGTTAAGGACTTCAATCATCTTAGGGGCAAGGTCGGCCATGTTGCCTAGAGAGTTTCTTGCTCTTTGCAGTTCTTTTCTTGCCCTGCCAATGAGTCCTATCTGTTCATGTATAGCATCAATGTACTCCCACTGGTTAGTGATTGATTGTCCAATGGCAGTCCATATCACTTGCTTGATCTCTGCTGTCACTTTCTCAAAATTGAGCTGCTTCTCCAGCTCTGCAATTTTCTTTTTAAGGGATTTTACTTCCCTCTCCCTCTCAGCCACATCTTGCTTAGACTTATCATATTTCTCATTTATCTTTGCTAAGCTTTCCTTGGCCTGATTGAGTTCTGACATTTGAGCCTCTAGCACTTGGAGTTCTTGCCTTAGTTTTTGCATATCTAGGCTCTCGGCCTGCTCTGTTGGTGGTGCTGTAGTGGCTGGCTCCGTTGTAGCTGGCTCTGTTGTAGCTGGAGCTGTTTCTGATGCCTATTGCTTTGGAGGGATGTCCTCTTTAGGGGTCTCCTCGAGGTCTATTGTCTCTGTGGGTGGTCTGGAAGACTGCCCTTGTTCCTTCCTCTGTAAAGCTGCTTCTAGGGTAGTCTCTGTATCCTGCAGCTTTTGTTGGGTGTCAACCAGTTCTTTATATAAGCTCATTAGCAGTGTAGTGACATCCTTTTCTCGTCTCTGTTGGGCTACTTCATCTATTTGTGGATGTAGAGTTGGAGGGATCTTCATTTTCTTCTTAATTGCAGCTACATCTGCATCCCTTAGTTTAAGGACCTCCTGTATGGCCTTAACATCATTGGGATCATGCCCAAACTCTATGATAATCTCTTCAAGTGCCTTGATTCTGTTGTCCTTGCTTTGAGAGGATGCCCTCTCCCACCTCAAGCTGTGCTGCTGTGTTGTTCAAACTGTTTTGCAGCCTGTAGTTTATCAAGGTCTTGTCTGCCAGGGTGGCATAGACCATCTCACCCATCTGCTTGTGAAGCTCGATCTGGTCCATGGGGTGGATGTCTTTTGCAAGGACTTCTAAGTTTGTCCTTATATAATCTGCAGCTGATTGAGGTCGCTGCACTGTAGGAGTAAAATGACTCATAGTCAATTTGTTTTCTTGCACATCAAAGGCTGCCATCAGTCTCTGTTGGTTTGGAGGAGCCATGTTCAATAAATAGTTGTAGAGCTTGATTTTGATTGGCTCACTCCTCCTTTTGGCGTCCTTAAACTGTTCCTTTATGCCTGCAGCAGTGTTTTTATCTTGTCCTGAGGAGCTGACCTCCCCAAGTGCTGCCCTATCCTGCTCTTGATGCATTGAGCTGGCAGAGGTCTCAAGGCTTTGCATTTCCTCTTCTGAGAATGGATTGAGCCTCTGCCTTTTGTCTGATGTTTCTGTGAGGGGTGTTTCCCTCTCTCTCTTTCTGTTGGTGTCCTCCCTTTGAGGGGTTTGGAGGACAGAGGAGTCTACCCTAGAATCCTGTCTAGGAGGCGCCATATTGGTTGCTCTTTCTTGAGTGGCTGCCTGGCCTTCTGCTTTTTGTTTTTCTTGATCCTGATGATTAGTTTGTTGCTGTTGTTGGTCTTGTTGGCCCTGTTGGCCCTGTGCTTCTTCCATTTCTTTGTCTTTTCCCTTGCCCTGTCCCTGTACTGAAGTTTGTGCTGCCTCTTGTTGTGTTGCAAAGGAGGAAGCAGGTGCTGTTGTGTGAGGATTTGGTAGAGCAGGCACCTGAGAAGGACATTCCAAGTCAGCCATTTTCAACAAATGTCTTCTAGCCCTCTCAACTAGCTCTTCCTGAGATACAGGCTCTACTAAGGTGTTTTTCCTCCATTTTGGCTGGTTGGCATGTCTCAATATATGGAGCTTGCTCTCATGCTCATAGCTAGAGAGTTTGTATTTCAATCTTCTCAAAGATATAAAGCCATTGGGGTCATATGGCTTCCAAGGGAAACTGATTGTTAGGCCAAGGCCTTCCAACATCCTATCTGCCTCCTTCCATCCTTCTCTTTTGTTTAAAACAAAATGACCAAGCTGGTTTTTAACTTTTAGTTGTGCCTTCTTGCCTTTCCCTGCAAAATGGATCTGATCGGCATTGCTGAATTGTCTGAAATACTCCAGGGCAAAGAGCCTCATGGGCACAAATCTGGGTAGCCTGAATGGGCGCAGCTCACACCCATATATCCTAATCACAGTGTGATGTTGGTAAAAATACCAGTCTCCTATGCCATAGGCAGTGGATAGTTGCAGTATCCTCTGCATTTCATCAGTGAGTCTTGGAGGAGGTTCTGTCATGAACAGAGACAGGGCCGGATGGATGAACAACTCTATAAACTCACAGTATGTATAGGGTGAGTAAAAATTGCCATGGAAGATTGAGCTCCAGTACATCACTGATCTTGGGTTTCCTGCAGCATCATTTCTCTTGATCTCAAAAGAGAATTTCTCATGTTGGTGATAGAGGATGAGGTGATAAATGTATGAAGTGTATTTGAACACTCTCTCCCTGGGCAGGTGCAAGAATTGCTCATGGATCTTGTCAGAGATGTATGTAGCATAGTTATAGCAGATAGGGGCCTTCCCAGGGGTAAACATTGACATCATAACTAGCACAGTTTCATCTATAAACTCCGTTGATTTATATCCCAGAATTGAGCTTATCATATGGGCCAGGTCTAGTCCTAGTTGATTCAAGTATCCATCAAAGATGGGAGGATGCAGCACTTTGTCAGACTTTTTAACAAACAATTGATTTAGTTTCAAGATCTCTGCCTCTGTAAGTATTTTGGTCCCTTGGTTTATTAAGTCCAGCAGGGATAAAGGAACCAATTTCTTGTGAGTTTTGAACTGCACCATATCCCTGATGGCCTGAGGGGTGGTATAAAATACAACTTCACCCTAGGGGTTCATTACTGCTCTCTGTGATGGATCATAGCAACTGGCACATAGATAGATGAGGTCAGGGAATTGTCTAACTTGAGGCATTTTAAAGGTTGGCAGAGAAGACTCCCAAATGCCCAGGATGTCTGTTCCATCCCTGTGCCTAGCCCTGAACTCATTTAACAAATGGATATGATAGGTGCATCCTTGTCTGGAGTCTTCTGTAATTTGATAATCTAGATCAGCCAGGTCTTGCCAGTCTAGCTTTCTCTATGGAGCATTTATAGGAGTGACATTAAGGACTGCAGGGGTATCCATGTCTGATCCAAATAATCTCTGAAATGCTGGGTATGCTGCTCGAAACCGGGGAATTGAGCGGGACCAAGTCTAACAGGGTTGGTGCACAGTTAAGGGTAAGAATGCTGGGCCCTTTGGGAAGGGCTTTCAGTGGTGGGGAAGACCTCCCTTGTCAATTTGGAAGTAATGTAGGAAGTCCACGGTTGCGCGGACAGGGTAGTTTTTTGGCAGAAGTTACAGTCTCTCCGAGGTTTCCACCGATATGTTTAAGCTTTAAATGGTCAAATTGGGTAAAGTGCAGTTGGTTTATCGGTGAAATTTTCAATTCAATGGCTTTTATGGTGGTTTTTACAAGAAACCTAAGAAAAACCAGTTCACGGGAGGACGAAGCTCAAATACCTGTTAAACAATGGCCGGGACTGAAGAATGCAGCTGGGTTTGCGCGCTGGGTGCTTTGAAGTTGGTTGCGGGCTGGCTGGTTTAACTGTCGTCGTGTATTGCATGCAGACAGCTTAACAGTATTTTTCCGAAAAATATGAGAAAATTGCGAAAAATGACGAAAATATGGCTTTTTGGCTTTATTGGCGCGCTTTTCGGATGACGTCAGCATGACGTCATCAAGGGGGCCCAGGTTGGATGACATCATCATGACATCAGCGAGTGACGTGGCGGTCAACGACAGGTCCACGGGGGTGATGAGGTGGCGGCCAGGTGGGCGAATGAGGGATGAGGTGAGCGGATGTGGCGGTGACGCGCACGGCAGCTGGGCGAGGACATGAGCGGGACAGGTGTCGCAATATCGGAACAGGCCCTGTACAGTGAAGGAATTGTCAGGCGATGCTCCGATGCAATCAGGGAGTGACAACTGTCCCCGCATGATGCTGGCCTGACGCAAGCGTCTGACAGATATCGGAAGGTATCTGTCAGACACGTAGAGTGCTCCGATATCCATGTGGGCCGTTGATCTGGAAGCACTCGATCCAACGGCTGTCGGGCGAGCAAGTTGCACGAGCCTTTAATGCCTGCCTTCATTAACCTTCAGATGTCGGGATTGCCCGAAACCACTGTGCGCCCTCGATCTGAGATAGGTGCCATCTGACGGTCATCGGACGGGTGATCTGCACGGAAGATAGTGGCCAGCGGGCGGCTATTAAAAAACAGTATTTCTTTGGAAATTAGTGACTGGCGGGCCCCTCCATGTGTTAAATAATTTATCGGGGGTTTTTTATGATTTCTTATGCCAAAGTGTTTTAATCGATCAACATTAGGAAAAATGAAATTTCGGGTTTTATACAAGGTTTGGGCAAAAATGTTTTCGAAGGCGGAAACTATAGGGGAAAAGGGTCCAAATGGGTTTTTATCAACATGAAAGGGTAAACTGGCTCCCAACCTTGGGATAAGGCGGGAGAAGGATTTTTTCATAGTTTTTTCGCCCTTTGGGTGATTTTTATGGGTTTTAAAGGTTTTTCAAGGTAAAAATGGAGCTTTTGGAGTAGGGAAACTGATGGAGATGGAGCAAAGGTGGAGCATGGGTTCTTGACCTTAGCCAGAAGCTAATCCAATTCCCAGGGAGCGAACATTATGGCTATAGTGCCAAGGAGGGGATATTCATACATTGTGGGGTTTATACACCATGGTGTTTATAATAATAGGGATAGTGGGGTATAGGGAGCTAAATAGTAGAGTTAGTTGTTAATATGGAGGGAATATATGAGTGAGGGACATTTCAACCAAGTTTTCTTTGAAAATAACTTGGAATCAAGAGTAGATGAAAATGAAAAGAGTTTTACACAAAAAATGTGGCTTTTGAAGGCCATTAGTATCATGACAAAACTTTTGAGTTTGCTGTATAAACCAGTAGATGAAGGGGTGTTAGTAAGGAGTGATATACAAATAAGAACAAGGGAGTTAGTCATGCTCCAGTGTGTTGCCTTTCCTGTAGATGTTTCAGCAACCTTCGTCCTGAAAGATATAACATTTCTGCAACCCTATCTACCTACCCAACTAGTTCACCTAACATTTTTTTTATTTTTTTT
>APFE030538049.1:43144-53368 GCA_000404065.3 Pinus taeda | reverse complement strand
TGTGCCAGTTCGACCGATGAATCCCAATGATCCGTCGGATCATGATGACTAAGACTTGGTTGATGGCTTCAACCAGACCATTAGCTTGTGGATAATAAGGAGTTGAACTGTCATGACGCAAGCCAAGCTGGTCTGTAAGTTCTGTCATCATAACGTTTCGAAAATGACGCCCATGGTCAATGATAATCACTTGTGGAACACCAAACTTAGCAATTACATTATTGAATACGAAAATTGCAGCTATTTTGCCATCTGCGTCAAATGTAGGTATCGCCTCGGCCCACTTAGTAAAATAATCTACCGCAAGGATAATGTACGCATGCCCCCCGGTCGAGTGAGGGTTACATGTAATATAATCGATACCCCATTTGGAAAAAGGACCAACGGCAATTATAGGGTGAAGAGGAGCAGGTGGAGCGTGTATCTTTCGATCAAATATTTGACAATTGTGTCATTTTCGGACCGCAGTAATACAATCTTTGAATAAAGATGGCCAGGAAATAGCCAGTGCGCAATATCTTTTGGGCAATAGCATACCCAGACATATGACCGCCACACGCTCCAGAGTGACAGTCATTTAGGACCCTTTCGGCTTCCTCATGAGTCAAACAACGTCGGAAAATAGAGTCTGCCCCCAGGCAATAAAGAGTATCTCCAGTAATTTTGAATTGTTGGGATTGGAATCGGACTTTCCGACGGTCGGATCGTGAAACATCGGGCCGAAAGGTTTGGGTTTGGAAATAAGTTATGATATCTCCATACCACGGATCTAAAGTGCTTATCAGAAACAAGGATTCGTCCGCAATGGGATCCTCCGCCACAGTTTTTGTATCAACACGCGGGAAGTCACACATAAGTTCCGCAAAAACTAAAAATTTCTTTGACTTGGACTTTTCAAATTCCAAGTCAAACTCCTGCAAGATGACAATCCATTTGGAGTTCTTGCCCCCCAGCAACTGTTTGGTCAAAATATAGATCATAGGGTTGCAATTGGAAATGACCGTAGTTTTGCGTAATAAAATGTAATGACGAAATCGTTGGACAGCTTGAACAGCTGCCAATGCCAATTTCTCCACATGTGAGTATTTTAGCTCAGTTGGATTCAACGTGCGACTTAGGTAATATATCACATGTTCCGTACCGAATTCATCTTCCTGAACTAACACCATTCCAATGGTGGAATAGGAAGCGGCGAGATATAAGTAGTAGTCCTAGTTGTAGTTGGGAGGATGTAACAACGGTGCATGGGTCAACGCATGTTTTAACGCATCAAAAGATTTCTGAGCTATCTCGTCCCAAAAGAATGAAGCACTTTGTTTCAACAACCGGGTAAACCCCTTTGTAATCTCGGCGTAGTTAGGGATAAATCGACGTAAAAAGTTTGCTTTCCCTTGCAAACTTTGGAGTTGGCGAAGACTCGAAGGAGGAGGCAATTTGATGATAGCTTCGACCTTCGAAGGATCGACACGAATGCCGGCTTTCGAAACTACAAATCCCATTAATCCACTCATTTCAATGCAAAACACGCACTTGTGAGGATTCAACCGAATTTGATAATGCCTACACCTCATGAATATTGCTCGTAAATGGACAAGGTGATCAGCTCTATGTAAGGAATGAGCAGGCAAGTCATCAAGATAAGGTTGCACAATGTGTTTTATATCATGAAAAGCGTAAGACATAGCCCGTTGAAAAGTTGCGCCGACGTTCTTAAGGCCAAAAGGTAATTTGCAATTAGCAAATGTTCCCCATGGAAAAATGAATGCCATTTTTGGTTGATCGGTAGGAAGAATATTGATTTGATTGTAGCCCGAAAAGCCATCCATAAAGGAGAAAATTTCACTGCCGGCACAATCATCAATAATTTGATCGATATAGGGTGTAGGGTAATTGTCTTTTGGACATGGTCGATTAATATCCCTATAGTCGATACAGATTCTTATTGTCCCTTGCTTTTTGTTCACAGGAACAATATTCGATACCCAATCCGTTAACGGGATCGGATAAATGAAACCTTCTTTCAACAGTTTTTCAACTTCTGCTTTAATCGCAGCAACTTTTCTTGGGTGAATCTGACGCAAACGTTGCCTAACGGGTTTAGCGTCCGGGTAGGTTTTCGTTTCATGAATTACAATTGCTGGATCGATTCCTGGAATTTCCTCATAGGACCAGGCAAACACATCGTTGAATTCTTGAAATAGGGTCTTGTATGTTTTAATTTCATCGTCCGTACAAGAGGCACCTATATGAACGTTTTCAATAATTCCAGGCTTAACTGAAATGTCAAGGGGAATAGTTTTAGAAATATTTCCCAATTTAACTCAGAATCAGGATGTTTCATTGGATTCTAAGCGTCCTTCACATATTCAGTTGTAAATATTGATGAAAAATCGTTTTCAAAACGATCGCTCTCGGGTAAAAACAAAGATCTGTGATGTAGATCCTCCCATGGTAGCGCATCGACACATAGGATTTCACAAATTTGCTCATTTGATTGAACAAGTTCGGAAAACGTGTTTAATTCCGAGGTTGATGTTGAAAATGAGTCTTCATGGACTTCGTTCATTAAGTCGATTTGGGTTGATATTGGGTCGGAAAACGACTAGACGGTCTGATATGAAAATTCATACGGACTCAAAGGCATAAGAGTACCAAATGAGTCCATCTCAGTTTCAGAAGGGATAATCCAAGGATCATCATTAACGATGGTTCCTGACAAAATCATATGAATTTTTGCAGTAGAAGACGATGCGTTGATAGGAGGGAAAGGAAAAGTGCCCAGTAAACTGGAGTCTTAAACTAACCCTACACCATCATCCTTATAAGGGTTCATCGCTTTGCCAATGTGCTGAATGCTCTCAGCTGAGGCTGGGTCTGATGAAAGTATGACAACTGGTCTATAGTTATGATCTTTCCATTGTGAGGGAACTTTATAAGCCGAAAGACCGATGAGACAACAGCTGTCATAGCGTAAGAACAACTACGACCCAAGAGAAGGTTGTAATCTAGAGGGGCAATCAACCACCTCCACATCTAGATTAACAGTTTTTCCTTCAACCCCTATAGGTAGATCCTGTAAAATGCCGAAAGGATGAAACCCACGGCCATCAAAGGCCTTAAGAATTGTCAGGGATTTATTTAGCGAAGGAGAACCAAGCGATCTCCAGCACTGTATCGACATAATGCACGTGGAAGCTCCCTCATCAATCACAGTCCTATGAACAGGTCTTTTTTTTACTATCACTCGAAACTGGACAGCCATTTGATGGGGGAGACATGGTGCACTATTTTCTAGATCGAATATTATTAGGTTCGGGTCCTGAGTGTCAACAGCTCCTATAGCCGACAAAAGTAATTTTCGCTGTGCTGGACATGATTGCAGCACTTCCAAAGCCGACATTGCTGAGGGAGAAACATCTAAATCCTCAACAATGTTGTAATTCTGAGCCGCTCTCACATCTGGATTGAAAGCAGACTTTCGAAGTACACCTTTTGTGGGTGGTTTGATTACTAAGTCCGGGTTAGGTTTCTCGATCTGTAGTGGATCGGAACCGGGAGCTGAGGTTGATGGATTTGAATGAGAAGATTCTGCTTCCTTTCCATCAACAAGACTTTTACTGCCATAATCTTGCGATCGAGTCGCAATCCTTACATGAGACATCATCAATATGGGTTCTTCTGGCGCTGGAGGATGAACCTATCATATTACTATCTTGAGCTGGAAAAGGATCCTTCAAGACAACAGGAGTTTGGGAACCTTTGACGATTTTTGCAACTTCCACCCGATGAGGGCAGTCTCTCGTATAGTGGTCTTCATCACAAATGAGACACGGATAACGAGGTTTGCGTTTTTCATCAGAGGGTTCCGCTTTTTCAGGTTTCTATTTTGAATTTTTCTCTTTATTCTTCTTCTTCCCTTTCTTCTTACCACCGTTTTTTGGTTTAGCTGTAGAAGATTCTACAACGTGAATATCGGCGGAAAGTTCCGCGAAAGACTCTCCTGTCGGGGAATTTGGCAAGGTTATTATAGGAGAAGAATTCTTAGAAGATTTCTTCTTACTTTTAGTATTTACCATGCCAATCATACCATCAGCGGCATGAGACCCTGAAGGAGCAGCAGCGATTTGATTTTGATTAGGTAGGTTGGGGATCTTCTCGTGTAACGTACTCAACTGAGTGTAAACTAAGTCAAGGTACTGCGCTTGAGCAATGACTTGCTCTTCAGTAACTACTCCGGCTTTAGCTACATCTTCAGTGATCTTAGGTAACAAGGATTTTACAAACCACTCAGCTAAGATTTGATCCGGGATATAAACCTTCACTAAACGCCGTCGACGTCTCCATTCATGGATATGATCTGAGATGTAAGTGGACGTCAACTGCTTTAACGAAGTTAATAGCTCCGTGCCATTGTCATATCTGACTGGAAACTGAAAATGAGTTAAAAACGAGGTAGCTAACTCACTAAAATCATAAAAAGTGGCTCGCAGTAATTCGATATACCATTTGGCCGCAAGACCAATTAGAGTGCGTTGAAACAAATGTAAACAAATATAATCGTCTGAAATGGAGTTGGATGCACACCAGAGATGATAAGTCATCACATGGTTCGACGGGTCCTCTCCTGGTTTACCTTCGAATTTCGGAATATCACTGGGAAACTTATGCGGCATTGGCGGCCAATACGGAAGATAGTTGATTTGATCGTTCGTAAGGCGCGTCAAGTCAGGTAAGTCCAAAGTTGAAATGAATGGTAACTGACGATTAGGGTCTCTGAAACTTGGGGTCTGCAAACTAGCCCCAAGAGGAGGATATCCAGGATAACTAGGAATGGGAATCGCATTCGGGATATTTTGTCCTCCTGGAAAACCAGGATTAACTAGACCATACTGGGGTTGCTGAGGTTGTTGATATGTATACCCAGGGTACGGTTGATACTGATAAGTTGGTTGCTGTGCAGCAAGACCGTATTGAGGTTGATACTGTCCTTGGTATGGAGGTTGATTAAATTGAGTTTGAGAAGTAACAACCGTACTTCCTACGGGCATCTGGACCGTAGATCCAGACTAAGGTAAAGAGGTTTGAGGAGTAGATATAGGAACAGTAGAAACCGGAGCTGCTGAAACTCCAGAAGAAGGTGGGGTAGATGGAGTAGATGTTGCAGTAGTTGCAGCAGACGTTTGAGGCGGAGTACGAGGTATACTAGGCGTAGACTGAGAAACTACAGAAGGTGCAGAAGTTTGAATAGTGGACTGGACGGGTTGCTGAGATGGACCAGCAACCAAAGGTTGTCCAGGTTGAGATGACGACTGCACATTCAGTTGCAAGACCTGCTGAGATTGAGATGGATCCCACACCAAATTCGTTCCAGGGTATGGACCTTGAGGATATTGAGGACCATAATGGATTTGAGGGTAGGGTTGATAGTATGATTGACCAGAAGGCGGTTGATAACCTTGAGATGGGTACTGATCTTGGGGTTGATAACCCTGAGGCACATACTGATACTCGGGTTGACCTTGAGGTACATACTGATATTGAGGTTGATTTTGGGGTGCATATTCATAGTGAGGTTGACCTTGGGGTACATATTGACACTGAGGTTGACCTTGGGGTACATATTGAGTCTGGGGTTGACCTTGAGGAACGTACTGTCCCGTAGGTATGTACTGTCCTTGAGGTTGTCCCCCGGGCGCAATCTGAGTACCTTGAGGTTGCCCCCCAGGCATATACTGGGTACCCGAAGGTTTCCCCCCAGGCACGTACTGGGTACCTTGAGGTTTCCCCCCAGGCAGTAACTGACCACCTTGAGGTTGACCTGACATCATTAGAATTTCCTCTGCACTCAACGGTTTAGTACCACTACTTCCAGTTAACAACTTTTGTTCGATAGGACGAGGAGATGCTCCCGAAAAAGTACCAGAAATGGACTGATACCCAGCAGGAACAGAAGGACCGCCGTACAAATAGGCTTCTGGAGATTGAGAATACATGGATGACGAACTAAACATATTCAATGCAGGATAATGATCTCTAGGTGAAGGGTGATAAAAAATGCGAGGTGGTGTAAAACTGAGTCCCAGATTTTCCAAAAGATTGGTCAGTGAATGGTACCAAGCAGTGCTCCTAGGCGAACTATAAAACATAGATTCACGCTCCCTAAGCTCTAAGATAGGTTGATTGTCCGGAAAAGGAAAGCTTTCTTCGATATCCGAAATAGAAAGCTCTTCGATTGCTATGAGTCCAGCAGGAAGATCTTGGGTAATTACGGTTTCTACCGTAGGAGAACTAGGACCACTAGGAGTCGGAGAAACAAACTCTGATACGGGAGTAGGAGCAACTTCAGATTCGGGTTCAAATACCTCGGGTTCTTCACCTATATCACTAGTAGATGCAATACTACCAGTAACTTCTGAAATTACTAACGGTTGATAATCATAATATTCTAACAAAGAAGGTTCTCCTTCTTTAGGTGACCCACTTCTACCGCTACTTGGAGATACGAGGACTCTCAAGCCTTCAAAGTGGCTCGGGATGTCTTCAGGAGGTTGACCCCGAAGTCTACGAGAAGTCCTCAATAAACTCAGCCACATTAACAAACTCAGGGGATTGGCCCCAAAGTCTACGGAATGCCTCGGTAATTCCAGCCACAGTTAAAGACTTTTAACTACTTCACACGCAATAAAGTAAAATCTCATGAAAAACCACCTAAAGTCTCTAAAGAACCAAACAAATTGAATCACACGCCTAAAGAATCTAAGAGATCAAACACACACAAACAGTAACTTTCCAGACCGAAAACACTAGTTGGTGATGAAATCCAACGTCCCAGAGTTCGATACAGAAATAGCGGTTGGAACAGTTACCCCGGAAACCTGCTTAATGAATAGACTAGCACAAGTTTCTCCACTTAATCGTCTTGAGTGAAGAGAACCCCCCAAAAAATCCAAGTGAGTCTAGCCAACGTCTGCTCCAGGTACAGTGCGATCTTCCCGCCACCGTCACCTTAGGAAGAATCCTAGAGAATATGGTCACTAAGGTTACCAACAGAAACAAATATACCCGGGGAACAGTCTACGATCCGATACGCACGCAAGGGCAGAGTAGCAAGCTCAATCCCCTTGAAGGCTCCTCGACATAAACTGAGGTTTACCAACAAGTGACCCCAGGCTCCTCGACAATGGTCAATCTAAGGTTTACCGTTTGTAATACGTGAATATCTAGCGTTGTTCCCAATGAGGAAGGATTGATTCCCACACTGGTTCGGAAATGATCTTGTGCTTCTCCTTTAAGAGGAGCTTTCCCAGAGCATAGATGCAACAATTGGATTTCTCCTATCGCAAGATAAATCTACTTGTTTCTTTTACTATCTTGGAGAGTTAATTACTCCCTACTCCAAGATACTAGCCTAAGCTATGGTGGTGTATCAGAGCCCTAGAAACAAAAAATTTGCTAGATTTATTTTAAGCGTGATTTTTAGTGGTTTTTGATTAAGTCAAGAGGTGATGGAGATGAAACTTGTGGTATAAAGACTCGACTCAAAATCACTACAAAAATGCACTTAAGATGATTAAATAATCTTTTATCTTCAATGAAGTTCTAGCTAGGAAAGAGTTGGAAGATGCAAATACTTAAAAACACAAATCTTTCTTAACAATCAAATCAAAAGAAGAGTATTCATTTCAATGCACTCAAAAATGAGACACCTAATTATTTTCACAAGAATTTCTCTCTTCATTCGAAAACTCAAATGCTACTAAAAAAAAACCTTTTCAAAAGAGACCTTTCGTCTTTTTTTAAAACATTTAAAACTATAACTAAAGTAAATATTTGAGAAAACTATTAAATAAAGCAAACTTAAGATCTACAAACTAAGAAAACCTATTTGAAGTAAAAGCTCACAAAAAGTCTTTTGAGGATGTTTTACTTGGTTACAAGCAAACCAACGACCAATTTGTCCAGAATCACAAATAAGTCAAGAACAACCAATTTTGTTTTCCTTTTGAAAATGAAAATCCCAACTTTCAATCACAAGCTTTTCAAAGTTTTGTAAAGAGAAAATTCAAAGCGGATTCCTCAACAAGGGAAGATTTCATAAATGGTCAAACTCATAAGAAGATTGGTAGACACTAAGGTGATCTGAAGTCCCTACAGCCTCTAAGCTCAGAGCCACTACACAACCAAATCGAAAAACAAACCCAACAAGCAAAACTTCTAGGAATTTCACCTAAAACCCTAATGCTAACGAAATTAAACCAAGTAAAGAATTCAACCAGTCACATGCAGGTATGGACAGAGGATAACCACTAGAAAAACAAAATAAAACTAATTTAAAGAGAAAAAGTCAAAATTTTCAAAAATTTAGCAGGGTACGCAGGTTCAGAGTTTACACAGGTGCGGGTACGCTCTGTGCACAAAGTAAAAGTGCGTACAGGTAGACACTGTGATACACGTGCAGACTACGGACTTTGGCCAAAGTAATGAAAAATAAAAAAACAAAGCTAAATCCACTAAGTCTACCCAAATCCACACACAACAAGCCAAAAATAGAAACAAAAAGGGAAGTTTCTCAAGTCAAAGAAAAACGAGGAAAACAATCAAGTCCCCAGTGGAGTCGCCATTTTGTCACGCGGAATGAGTCAATCTTGTGGACAAGATAGACCTTCTTAGAATCTAATGAAGACCTAATGACAAACAAACCAACCAGACACTATCTTTCTCTAAATGCGCTTTATAAATAATGGCAAACAAATGTGTTTAAGGCCTACCTCATGTCCAACGCAAGTTTGGAGATGCCTTCGCTCCTTTAATCCAAGTAAGTTCCTTTGTCGCAAACCTGCAAGCACAAACAAGGCAAAACAATTAAATAGCACCTGAATATCCAATATTATAAAACATATTTAACATGAAAGTCAAGGAGTCCATGAAACAAATAACATGAGATACTTGTTGAGAAAAATGAGCTTGATTGTATTAATTCAAAAGGAGAAGAAACTTACAACCTTTGCCTTGACGCTGTACAAGCTCCTCCCAGGGTCCAACAAGAAGTCTCCTCTACTTTGACAAGCTTCACTCACTCCCCAATGAAGCCAAAAAGGTATGTGATCTCTCCTCTTAAGCTCAAATAGGAAGTCTTGATTTCACTAGCATTTACCCTCAAAAGTTCAGCTTCTAACCTCTCCAGCCACTGACCCAATGCCTCAATTTATAGTGCAATGGAGATCAGTTACCAAGTCCTCCTTCAAAGGGATAGAATCCTCCTTCAAAGGGATAGCTCCTCCTAACAAGGGATTAGTTCCTTCTCTTTTGGGATGCATGAACCACCTTGGAGCGAACAATCCACGTCAAAATTCCTTCTAGAATCATCTAGAATTAACCCAAAGGGAGTTTTTAAGATAAAAATTGTGCCTTTTGACTTTCACAGGGGTACACACCCTCCCCTTTACATACAGAGCGTATAAGTACGTAGATACTCTGAACAAAAGGTGCGGGCCCGCAGGCAAAAGTGAGAGAAAGTGCGGAACCAGAGTTACATTGCTTTTTTGATGTCTTTCTCTCATTTCCAAAGCTTGTTTTGAAGAGCTTAGGTCTGAGACTTGCTTAGGAGGCTGGTATAGGTGGTGATAGACCCATACCGACTGCGAATAATCAAGGTGACGATATTTTTGTGTAACAGATTGCCCCCTAAAGTGTGAAGTCTGTAGTAGATGAGGATTTCATTTATCATTTAGGAAGAGTGAAGTACTTTATCATTTCAAGGATAATCTTGCAGAGAGCCTGGTTGGAACCTGTAAAAACATTTAATGCAAAATATATATATGAGATCATATCATCGCTGAGGTAGGCATTCCCATACTCAGATAAAAACTGACTAAGAGACTGAAAACTGACTAGAAGACTAACTACTGCTCTGATATAGGAATGATCTCGCAATACATCATAAGTACAGACACATGTGGACACAGTATGGACTCAGCCATCTGTTTATGAATAGTCCATTGTATAATGAATACAAAATTCCTTGCAACCTGGATGGTGGAAACTAGATCTAGGGTCTTCATTTCTACGTCCCGAAACAGTACGATTCTATCCATGCGATTGAATGTGTCGAGGTCGAACATGGTAGAAACCACTTGATTACCAGTCAATGATGTAAATTGTTAACAAGCGTGAGAGAAACCACCAATAATGACAATGGTTCTCAAAGTACTCAGTACAATCCAT
>APFE030538049.1:0-40967 GCA_000404065.3 Pinus taeda | reverse complement strand
CTATCTTCTGCAGCCTGGGCCATTTTTGATCCAAGCGGCAAGTTAGTGAGTTTCAAAGGGATATGTATTGGTCTATCAATGAAAAACATAGCTGAGTACAGCGCGTTGATGGAGCTTCTCTCTGATGCCATCACACATGGCATACGCCAACTTGTTGTTAGGCTAGATTTACAACTCGTCATCCTACAACTTACTGGCATCTATTCCATTCGAAATCTAGCTATCTATTGTACGTTCCTAAGGGTTAGGATTTTGGAAAGGCAGTTTGATTCTATTCAATATCAACACATTTCCAGAAACTTAAACACATTAACTCATTCATTATCAAATTATGTGTTACACATATATTTGTAGCATCTATAAAGGAAAAAGAATTTCAATCAACATTTGCATCAGGATCACATAACTTAACCGAAATAAAATTGTAAAAATCAAAAATATATATAGTTGTTTATAGTTTTTTACAAAATGTTTTGTGTCTAGGACAAAATTGGTCATACAACCCAAAAACTCAAAAATGTAGAAAAGCACCCTAGACTAATGGTGCTAGTGATAGCAAGTCACTGCCTGTGCGATCATACATAAGAGCCTAGTCCATCGACTCAGCACGCCAGTGGTATGGCGCTGTAATCTTAGAGGTAACTCGTCGGTCCTCACATCTTGAATACCAAGGGTGAGACCCTCGATTTGATCCTACAACAATACAAGGGTCTCTATTATGTCCATATTGCGAAGGACAACCCTCCCTACATCCTCTCCTGCTGGAACGATGGCTCCTACCCTCGGGCGTGCTGCTGGTCGCACTGGTTCAATATCTGCACACATCTATGAGTTTAATTAGTCTTGATAACCTTTAAAAAACACAAGAACATTATAAAAGTAATAAAGAGAGATATGGTCAGATCTTTTTACCTATAACACCCCATTTCTCGGCAGCCAGTAACGCCAAATCAGGGTCGCCTCAGAAATCCATCCCAACATATGGATACTCTACAAAGACCATCTCCTAATGGTCAAACCACTCAAAGAAGGCATCAACGAATGAAATCTATGACTGACCAGCATGTCTGGCCATGAGATCAACCCATCTTTGGGTCTGTGGTTCCCTCAGTGCTGGAAATCTGAGTGAAATGTATTGTGGTTACATCAGTGGAATCCTCTCCATGGCAAAAGCAGTCAAAATAGAACCGTAACCAAAGTTCTTGGATCGTCCATTCTTCACCTTGGAAAGTTGTTCTTTTATAACTGGAAGTATTGCATCACACAAGCTGAATACCTTTGGTTCAAGGCATTCCAGGGCGTACTGCATATAAGACCTGTTGGCCAAATGAAGAGCCGCGCTACCAGGCAATCTAGAAAAGGTGAATAAAATAGTCCCCAAGGACCGATCAATGACATCTAGAATACTAATCTTGCCATCCCTTCTTTGCTTAGATCCATCTCCTCGAACTGGCAAATATAATCCCTCATGGATTCACCCCCACGAGAAAATCCTGATAGTCAAAGAGGGGCACCATGCCTCGATAAACCAGTCAAAAAGTAGATATCCTCAACTATCAAAGGGATGAATTTACCTCTAATTTGGAACACCTGGTTGGTTGGATTCCATCCATCGAGAAGATATTGCAACAAATTGATTTGTTGCCTCATGCTGGATATGTGAAAGAATTTGAGCAAGCCACAATTTCGCAATGCAGTAACCGTACCCAGATCATGTAAGGAAATCATGTCCTCTTCTTCATGCTCACGTTCATGCCATGTAATGACCATCTTGATCCGATGAATATCTGAAACACAAACAAGAGATGAATTAAGATCCTGATTTGGGCAAAAATAGGCAAAGATTTCATGAGAAAACACTGCATAAACTTTCCCTCCTAAGCCCATCACACCCTGGTTGTGTACAGGGTGAGATGCATACGGATTGGCCAATGACCAGTTTAGTATGCATCACACTTTTGGATGCATACTAGGTGCGATGGGGAGAGAATTAATTGTTCAAACCCTTGGGGCCTAGAATATCAGGAAAAGTTGCTCAGAATCAGGAAAGGAAGGAATGCAATTGAAGAGCTCAGGGTTAGCTCCTACCTGGTCTAGACGGTGCAGAAAATAGTCCACTGGATCTCCCAGAATCAATTGATGAAATTCGAGGGAGAAAACGCCTCCAGAGCTCCAACAATCCCAAATTTGAATGAAATGGTAAAAATGAGAGGTAAAACTACTTTTATGTTACTGTTCACGTAATTCAAGTAAGATCTTAGTTTTTAACTCATTTTTCAAGCATGTATGTGCATTTCTAATCAATTTGATGGAGTAATTGAATGGGTAGTATGACCGTCAAAAGAATATAGTGTTAATAGTAAATTTAACATCTCTGACTATTATCATGAGTAGTGTTACCATAGGGTTCAAGCTCGTTAAAAAATAAACCCGCCACTGAACATAGTTTCTAAAGATTCAAGCTCGTTAAAAAATGAATCCACCCTGAGTAAATAACCTTTGTGATTGCATTGCTATCAACCTTTTGAGCCTTGGCCTTGTTCTTATTGTCACCTCCACTCTTTAGCCAATCATACACCTCCACTTGATTGTTTACCCTTTTGAGGAACAACTTGATGAGTGATTCTATTAGCCACCCTCTTTATACTACCATGTTTGAGAAGTTCCAAACTTACTTGGAACCAGTTGCTACCCAGATACATCACTCGTTCCTAAAAAACAAGTCCCTTTAAGCTCTTTTTAGACTCATAAAATATGAAAAAATTGCCAAGCTATTGTCTTTTCCAGCTCGTTAAAGTAAAGGGAAGCATCATCCCTTCTCTACATTTTAATATTTTTGGACCTGAGGGATCATTACATAAAAATATTCAGCACTTGTCTTTTTTGGCTCACTAAAACTCTTGAAAAGTCATCTCTTTCATATTATTTTATACTTTTTCTGACTTAAGGGATTGTGCCATGAAAAAGGACTACTGGAGTTTCCTTTCCATCTCTTTTCAGACTCTCTAAACATGAAAAGGACCGAGCTATCTTTTTCGTTAAACTCGTTAAAACAATAGCAACAAACATGTCCATCTGGACAAGAGGGAGTTTCACTGTCTTTAGGCTCGCTAAAACATAGCGACAGGTTTGCCCGAAGGGAATATTATAGAACAAGCATATGTTATCCTCCTCAAGCTTGACAAAAATAAAGAGGTACAGGTCAGCAATGATTAGGGAAAAAGGTAAGGAAACTTGAAGAACTTCATTGCTAGCAGGTCGCTCTTGAACATGACACTTTCACTTCATCACCATGATTGAACCGGGTTGGGTCTTCTGTTCACCATCACCATTGGTCCTCCGTACCATCTATGGGGTTAACGCTACTGATCCATCTCAGTGTCACTGATATGTTCAAAACAAGTCATTCAGAGAATTAACCAACCCAGCTAACGTCTTATCCACTGCAATACCTTCACTCTCCATTTTTCATGATCGCCATTCGTGAGCCTTCTATCATTAAATCGTTTTCACCTCCAGAAAATCATTTGCTTCGTTTCGTATCATAGATGTGGGATTCATTAAGGCCCTCCTATGAGGAGTCACTTCTTGTGGACATCAGCTCATTATCCAAGAAGTTGACTTAGGAACAACCCTTTTAGTACTTTGAAGCTTGCATGCCTCAATGACAAGTTTCTCACTTCCAGTGACAGGTTTACATCAATGGTCTTTGACAGAAAGATTTTGCATGGTGTTCGACATCAAATGCTATATTCACACCACGTAAATTGTATTGTAGTACCTTGAGGGTCATTATCATTATCAGTGATTCCTCACGTGCATGTTAACAACTTACATCATTGGCTGGTAATCAGGCGATGTCTTTCTGTGTTCAACTTTAGAACATCTTTTTGCGTTGGGCGAAGATTGAACAAGTTTTGAAGACCCCAGATCTAGTTTCATCCATCCAAGCTGTGATATATTCAGGAAAATGAAGACATCAAATGTACTCCATAGCTGCATAGATGATCATCCAAGCTAAGGGATGATGGTTCTACAAGAATCACCAGTCTGCAACATTAGACGATTATCTGTCCTATGTACATGAAAATGAATTTATAAAGCTAAGCATGGGAATGCCCGCCTCAGCTAGAACATGAAAATAACATGAAGATAATGTATTATATTGTAGTTTATACAGGTCACGTTCCAGTTCGAGAGACCTCAGATCCTCATGATAAAGAATTTCACTTGACATCAGAAGATTTACAACCTCATGCTTTAGGGGGCAACTGTTATTAACATATTTGGGCACTACAACCCCAATTACATATGTCGATAAACCAAAGGATCTTAAACCCATAAAAGTGTTGTTTCACACCCTAAAAGATCAAGGTCAACTGATTACATCATTTCCCAGAAGTTATCCCTAAAAAACCACTCAGAACTGGTCAAAACTAGACCATACAGACTGCTCCATGCTAAGGGTGCGATGCATACTGACTGTAACACTAGCCAGGTACGATGCATACTGAAAGATCCTTCTATGGGGTGTGATGGATGAGAGTAGACAAATGGCAGAGACAATTTGCTAAGTGGAAACCAAGAGAATCTTCTAGAAACTTCTCATATGACACTTACTTCTTTGAATTCACCTAGGGATGAGTAAGAGATCATGAAATCTCCAAGTGGAACCAAGAACTATTAGTGAAATGACACTAATAAAAAACCCAGGAGCTGACTCACCCCTCTACAAATATCTATATATGGATCCCTCAGCTGAGAGATCTAGAGGCTGGAATTTTGTAATTTGTAAGGAAGTGTTGTTGGTTTCTCTTTGAGACATTGTATTGTTGGGTGATCTTGCTTTTCATGAGGTGAAGAGGGCTTTCATGCTGGGAGGATAATGTTGGATTGGACAGCTGGGTTTTAATCCTCTCTTCTACTTCTACTATCAATAAATTTATTTGAGCTTTCCTCCATATATTTGTGTACTTGTGAATCTTGTATTTGTGAATGCAATTGTATGGTTAATGTGCTTCTGATTCTGCATTTTTTATGGTATTATAGATCTCTATGCTTTGATGGTGTTTTGTTGCTTTGTCTCTACAAGTGTTATTTAAAGTGGGACAAGTGAGAAAGGAGTGGCAAGCTCTATCAAAGGAGAGAGGAAACAAGCAAGGAGCCAAGCAAAAGATTAAGCTTGGTGCTCTCTGCTTCTTTCTTATCTATCATACATAAAGGAAAAAACAAGTTACTTTGAATTGTTTATTTCTAATATAGCTACCCATCTTAGTGGGACTAGCAGATCGAATAGACACTAGTTTTCCCAAAAACAACCCTCTGAATAATACTCTCCTTCATTATATTATGTGTTATTGCCTGATTCTGGTGAACCAAAAATATATAAAGAAGGAATGCAGAGGGAAACCATGAAGAAGTGGGAGCAAGAAATGGAAGAAGAGATGGACTTGTTGATGCATAACCAGACTTTGGACTTAGTCAAGTTTCCTATAGGTAAAACAACATTGCAAAATAAATGGGTTTACAGGTTGAAGGAAGAAGATAGAGATAGACACAAGTATAAGGCTAGACTTATGGCGAAAGGGTTTGAAAAAAATAAACGTATAGACTTTGATGAAATTTTTCTCCTATTGTTAAAATGGCTTCAATCAGAACTATTTTAAGTCTAGTGGAAACATAAGATTTGCATATTGATCAGTTAGATGTAAAGTCAAACTTTCTCCATGGGTATGAGGTCAAAGGGAAGGAGAAATTAGTGTGCGAGTTGAATAAGAGCTTGTATGGCTTAAAACATGTTGAAGAAAAGTGTAAGTCTAGGTTCAGTATTTTTCAATGTAATTTTGATCTTTGTACTTGTCAAGAAAAATCATTATTATTTTTATAAATAATATAGATGAGTTTCTTGCTCATTCCATAGGTCTAGGAAAGTCAAAGAGTCAAATTTATGTTGAAGAGCTCTTCTTGAGCATACATGTATTGTATGTGAGTCTACCTAGTGACTAGATTGTCCCTCCAAGACCAAGCACAATCCTCCAAGTCAAGAAGAAAGAAGCCTACCTACAAAATGATGAAGAGAACTGTTAAGTTAGCCTCAAAATGCATATTAAAATCAAGTCGGCTCACATATGGAGACACATAATTTTGGTGGAAATTTTGACTCATATACAGGGGAAACCACTATATATACCCAGCTAGGGTATCTGCAAAATACATAGAAAAAAAACTTGCACATCTTTGAATTTTTCAGAGGTATGGTATAGGACTTTAGATAGCAGCAATAAGACAAAACCTCACATTGCTCTATGACTTTGGAGAAGGCAGTAAGGTGAAATCGCGATGATAAGCACATTGAATCTCAGAGGAAAACTTTATTATAGAATCTCGGTTGAGGAAAGGGTCTATGGTTCTCAGATGCAGATTATAAGAGTACACACTCTCTGCATAAATATCACAATAGTGTATGCAAAACATGCAAAGTCAAGGATAATATATGAACACAATCACATAATTGGTGAATTTATTTATGTTTTCATAGTCGTGGTAACAAGGATGATTAGTCACATGTGGAATTTGATGTAGCAGTCACATGTATATATCTACATCCATGTTTGAAGATAAAAATTTCATCTACATAATGATTATCTCGGTAAGCAACAAAAAATTAAGTAAAGATAGAGACATGGTGCAACAATCCTTCTCTCATGAATATGTCAGTGATGTTGCAGTAGTAATGCATGTCTTTGTGGTGCAATGAAGATGATGACCTCAGTGGTATGAAGAAGAGGATTGGTGGCTTGGTCTCAGAGTGGCTCTATTAGTTAAGGGTCATGGTCTTGATGTTGGTCAATTGGAATCTCTATAAGAAGAAAGTTATGTGGGATTTCCTCTCCAAGAGGGAGAGGTTTTGGCTCTAGTAGAATGGAAACCTATTGTGCTCTTGTCTCTTTGTTATGGTAGCTATTTAATGAATAAAATAAGTCACACTAATGTAAAAAAGCTAAGAATTAATAGTTATCCTATAAAGAAGAATCTCATTAATCCCACTTGCCCTAGATTCTTCAATATGATATCAGAGCCAAGGTGTTGATGTTAGGGTCCAGCCCGAACCTGTTTATTTATGTAATAAACCCAATAGGTTCGAGTCATAATCATAGTTAGTTAAAGAGTCAATAAATACCATATTAATAATTATAAGTGGTTGACTCGCATTTAAGAAAGGGATCACAGTTAATTGCAAATGGGAAATAATTAATAAATAAAGTGGTTAACCCATGTTATGCAAAGGACCACTAGTCATTAGGTTGTTGGAGGTCATTTATCTATAAATAATCATAGTTAGAAGGGAAATATAATCAACTCTTATTTTGTAATCAAGCTCTGCTCTACTGGAGGTTTCCCCCTGCAAGAGACAAGTGAAAATTGCATTTATCTCTTAATAATAAAATACTTGTTGTTTTTCTCATTTTATTTTGTGTTCTGGATTGTACTTCCTCGTATATTTGGTATTCTGGAATTTCTAGCAGGTCAAGAGAATTACAAGTGGTATCAGAGTACTTTCCAAGGACGGTTTTGCCTCCAACTTTTGCAGATTTCTTTTAGGCTAGAAACGTGTTCTAGTGTCTTTAAACCATGGATTTGTCATTGAGCGCATAAACTTGTAGATTTGGGGAGGCATGCATGCAAGAAATACAAGAGGTGGTCATGCTTGTTTGATGCCCTTGTAACCCCTGTGGGTACCCCTTCGAGTAGTAGTGCATTAGAAAGTACCGCACATAGACTTCACTTCCATGTACGCTTTGGGTATATCAGAAGCCCCTATGATCCCTTTAAACCTGGCCTTAGATAAGGTGTCGACCGTCTTGCTGCTATAATACACAGAGAACAACACTGGGGGAGATTACTTGTGCATATGATAGGGTAGTCAGGTAGTACAACTAAGGGTATAGTTGATCCTCCTCAATTAGCACCCTAAATGATTTGGTTGAGTACTATAGTTGGACCCTTATGTATATTGGGATCTGTAGCACCTGACACTCCTTTGTGACCATAGTTCCCTTTGCTCTCTGAAGATCACCGATTATCTTGTCCTCTAGATCAGATGCACTAGTTGGGGTTTTATTGTCGTAGTACAATTCAGATCTAGCAATTGGGGTATGTCATCATCGCACCAATCCGATCCACAAGTTGGGGTTTTGTTGCTGCCACACCAATCAGATCCACCAATTGGGGTTCTACCATTGTAGTACAATTCACATTCAACAGTAGGAGTTTAGCAGGTGGATCCCACTCTCTACACAGTGAGTCTTGCTCCTGCTATAGTCTGGGCCTGATTTTTAGAGGACATTGTGCACGATAAAGTTTTCTAGAATTTGGCCACTGCACTATTGATCTGTGGGGAGTAAAACCTCATTCAGAGTAAAAAAAAATGTCTTAGTCCTCCCCGAGATGATTACAAGAGACTTAGCCCATAAGATTCAGGATGAAGAGCTGATTGCAGTGGTACCATTCACTGATCATCCTTATTTTTTGGTGGTCCCACATTTTTTACCGTAGTGACTTCAAGTGACCGAGATCTGTGTATGGTAGAAACTAGAGCTCAAGTCATGGTCAATGAGAAGATCGAGTGCCTTGAAAAAAGGTTCAATGTGTTGAAGGAACAACTGGACGCCATTTCAAAATTAATTGAACAATTCACCAAGAGCATGATGGGGTATCATCAGGAGGCACATAGTATAAATGAACATTTCAAAGGAGAATCTAGCCATCATATTCACCTCCATGGAAATCATGAACATTCCCACCCTCGGCCACCCAAGCTGGAAATGTATAAATGTAATGCATCTAGTATGGTAGTATGGCTAGCACAAATGGAAAAATACTTCACCTTGAATGCTATGCGTGATGATAAAACTAAACTACCTGTGGGATCCCTTTACATGGACCAAGAGAGATGGAAATGGTGGCAATGGCATCCGAAATTTTATCACGGGAACATAAATTGGCGCTTGTTCTCAGAAGCCCTTTGTGACCGCTTTGACAGAGAATCTAATTTTTTGGGTCGTCTCACTAAGCTCCAACAGACAGGCACAATAAAAGAATACATTGTAGCCTTTGATGCATTGGCCTTTAGAATGGGAGGTCTAGGAGATTAATTCTACTTGGATTGTTTCATCAGTGGTCTCAAAGAAGCCATCCAAGAACATGTACAGATGCACGACTCACCTACATTGATAGATGCTTGCAACACTGCTGTCGAGGTAGAACTTGCCTTATCTTCCCAGTCTACTCGTTCAAATTTCGTAGCCAAAGGGAGTTACACCCAAGCTTAGGGCCCCGCCCAAACACTAAAGGTTCAAAAGATGTCTCCAACAGAAATGGTTGAATGAAGAAAATAAGGATTGTGCTACTACTATGATGACAAATAATCCCCGAGGCAGAAATGCAAGGAACCAAAATTATTTCAATATGATGTTATTGATCACAGCTCATCTGAGGAAGCCCCACCCCTTAGTTGGCCAGAGGACAAATTTGAGGAAACCCAATAGGACAATGATCTCACAGCTATGCTAGATGTACCAGTTTTCTCGCTACATGATTTGGTGAGCATTTCTGTTCCCCAAACTCTCAAAATCAGAGGCTTTCTTAAAACACGCCCCATAGTGGTATTGATTGATAGTGGCAAAACACATAACTTTATCCATAAGCAAGTCGCTGAAGATGTTCATTGTTTTGTAAGGGCAGTCTCTAATTTCCAAGTCCTTCTTGTTGATGGGGCGACAATGAAATGTGAAGGCCACTATGAAAATATTAAACTTCAGATGGGAGACTACCACCTCATGACACATGTTTATGATTAGCATGGGTGGTCGTGGCATTTTCTTGGGTGCTGACTGGTTTCGTACACTAGGCCCAATCACAATGGATTTCCGGGAGTTATATATAAGCTTCAAGCAGAATGACCACATTCATACACTACGTGGAATATAGAAAGGTGCTCCTATCATCAACTCGCATCGAATGGAAAAGTTGTTGAACAAGGGTCATCATGGAATCATCACATAGTTTAATGCCATCCAAGCCATAGATTCCACTACTGTTCATATTCATCCTAAGATCCAAAAGGTATTAGACCACCACCAGCAGATATTTGAAAAGCCTAAAGAGATTCCACCCTCTAGAGGTGAACATGGTCATAACATCCCTTTGGTCTTAGGGGCCCAACCGCCTAATGTGCACCCATATCGAAATCCTTTTGCCCAAAAGAATGAAATTGAAAAAATCATCAAGAAACTCGTTGAAGAAGGTGTTATCCATCCTAGCATCATTCCTTATTCATCACCAGTGGTCATGTTGCTAAATAAATAAGGAGAATGGTGCATGTGTCTGGACTTTCGAGCCCTCAACAAGCTCACTACCAAAGACAAATTCCCTATTCCAGTTGTTAATGATCTACTTGATGAACTACATGGTGCTCAATTCTTTACCAAGATATATCTGCACTCTGGCTATCACCAAATATGCACGAAAGAAGTAGACATTCCCAAGACTGCCTTCTGAACTCTTGAAGCCCATTATGAATTCGTGGTCATGTCATTTAGTCTCTGTAATACTCCATATACTTTTCAATGCCTCATGAATCACCCACTAAAACCATATCTCTGAAATTTTTTCCTTGTTTTCTTTGATGGCATTCTCATCTAAATCTTAACTTGGGAAGAATTTCTTCAACATGTAGACCTGATCTTGCAACTGCTTCCGAATCACAAATTATTTCTCAAATTGTCCAAGTGCTCTTTTGGCGTGGAAGAAGTCAAGTATTTGGGACACATTGTGGGTCATGAAGTTTTCATAGTTGATCCCAAAAAGATAAAGGCAATGCAATATTGTCCCCAACCAAAAACCTTGAAGAGTTTGAGGAGATTCTTTGGTCTCACTGGCTACTATCGCAAATTTATCCATAATTATGGTCGCACTGCTCGACCCCTCAATAGCCTTCTCAAGAAAAATTAATTCCTATGGAATGATGAAGCACAAGAGGCATTTGTGGCTCTAAAACAGGTCATGCATTCCACTTGATTATTGGAAATACCAGACTTCACCAAATCTTTTGTGATTGAATGTGATGCTTCTAGTACTATTATTGGTGTTGTCTTAATGCAAGAAGGTCAACCCTTGTCTTTCACCAGCCAACAACTAAGTGATCTGGGTCAATCTACCTATGAGAAAGAGATGATGGCCATATTACATGCAGTAGATACCTGGCATCCATACTTATTTGGGCGACGTGCTGTACAGACCATCAAAGCCTCAAATATTTTTTGGAGCAATGTATATCCTCGCCACAACAAAATAAATGGCTGACCAAAATGTTGGGAGATGATTATGAAATAATTTAGAAGAAAGGGCGTGACAATGTAGTAGTATATGTTTTATTGTGCCAATTTGACGATGAAAGCACCCTGCTATCAATCTCTCTTCCCATACCAGATTTTATTGAAGAAGCCCGCAAGGAATGGTTTTCATGCCCATCTCTCTCCCAACTTATTAAAAACTTGAGAGAAGATCCTAATTCCTCAGTAAGCTACTCTTGGAAGTATGAGATTATTCGCTACAAGGATCGAGTAGTTATATTGCTGACATCCACCCTCAAAACTCACATTTTGGCAGAGTTACACTCATCTCCCACTACAGGGCCTTTTAGAAGACTTATGCTCGCACACTTCAATCTTTCTTCTGGACAGGAATGAAAAATGACATTATTAATTTTATAGTTGAATGTGATGTGTGTCAATGCCACAAAGGAGAAACAGTCAGGTTACCCGAAACCTTACAGCCATTGCCATTCCCTGCCTCCATCTAGACGAATGTTTCCATGATTTCATTATTGGTCTCCTAAATTCGGGCAACAAATGCGTCATCGTGGTGATTGTGGGTAGACTTTCTAAATATGATCATTTTTGTCTTGTGCCCCACACATTTACCCCCACCTTTGTGGCTCAAGATTTCATTGACCAGATCTTCAAACTACATGGCATGCCTGCTTCCATTATGTCTCATCGTGACCCAACTTTTAGCAAAAAAGTTTGGCAAGAAATTTTCAAGATACAAGGAATCCAACTCCAACTAAGTAGTGTTTATCATCCCCAAACTGATAGTCAAATGGAAGAAATTAACAAATGTTTGGAGACATACCTAAGGCGCTTCACCTCAAAAAAGCAGCATCAATGGGTACAGTGGCTAACTTTAGCTGAATGGTGGTATAATACTAATTATCATGAAGCCACCAAGATGACTCCATATGAAGTAGTGTATGGCCAACTCCCTCTGTCACCTATTTCTTATATCCTTGGATGCTCTAAGGTGCAAGTAGTTGATCAACTTCTACAAAACCATGCCACCATGCTTGCTCATCTCAAACATAATCTCCATCAACCTCAAAATCAAATGAAGTAACAGGCAGACCCACATCATTCATATCAAACATTTCAAGAAGGGGATCAGGTATTCCTATGACTGCAACGATATACAAAAGCAATGCTCAAAGAAAAGGCCTTCTAGAAATTAGCTTCAAAAGTCTATGGACCTTATCAAATACTTTAGTGCATTGGAGCAGTAGCCTACAAGTTGGCCTCGCTAGCAACTTAAAAAATGCATCCAATCTTCCATGTATCATGCCTCAAGAAACTGGTGGGGAACAATTGTAGAATTCAAACCAGTCTACCAAAATTGGATGAGGAAGGTTCACTCTGGCTCCAACTAGAATAGGTCCTCGATACTTGTGAGAAATCTTCATGGCCACACGATCAAGGAATTCCTTGTCAAGTGGGAAGACACTTCTCTAGAAAATGTGGCCTGGGAACCAGCCATTATTCGTTAGCATTTTTTGCAGCTTCAACCTTGAGGACAAGGATTCTTTTGATGGGGGAGGGCATGTTAGGGTCCAATCCTAACCCCTTTATTTATTTAATAAACCCAATAGTTTCGAGTCATAGTCATAGTTAGTTAAAGAGTCAATAAAGCTCGTATTAATAATTGTAAGTAGTTGACCTGGATTTAAGAAATGGACCACAATTAGTTTCAAATAGTCGATAATTAATAAATAAAGTGGTTAACCCATGTTATGTAAAGGACCACTAGTCATTAGGTTGTTGGAGGTGATTTAGCTATAAATAGTCATAGTTAGAAGGGAAATATCATCAAGTCTTATTTTGTAATTGATCTCTGCTCTACTGGAGGTTTCCCCCTCGAAGAGGCAAGTGAACATTGCATTTATTTCTGAATAATAAAATACTTGTTGTTTTTCTCATTTTATTCTATGTTCTGGGCTGTACTTTGTCGCATATTTGGTATTATGGAATTTCTTGCAGGTCAAGAGCATTACAGTTGAATTCAAATTATGGGAAGCAAAAGAGAGACTTTCAAGGATCTATCTTCAAGGACATCAAAGCAGGTTAAAAGGATTAGAGGAGCAAGTATACAATAAGAAGGTCTACAACACTCATGGAGTATCAAATTCAGTAATTACAGTCATGCACTCAACTCATGTTCAGTTTGATGGAGTATATCAGTGATCCTCACTTCTTCATCATTGAACTTTCTCCATGCCATAAAATATAGTCTCAGGTATCCAAGGAATACCTCTAAAAATCCATGATTACACCATTGTCTCAGTATATTTATTGCATAAAGGCAGTTTTGGTGATGAGAAAATTTATCTATATAGTGCCACCAATAGTTTAGTTATGTTATTCGTTGAAAAGTTTGGGCTCTAAATGCATTGCCTTTCTACTCAATGCACATAGACATCATTGTCTCAGTGCAATACCATATCAATATACTTGTCACAGTCTCAAATTATATTTATGAATATGATCACAATAGCATGATTCTTGGATTAGAACATAGTATGAATAGCATGTCAACAATATGTTCAAGTCAAAAATACCTTAAAGATGAATTGGGAATGTCATGAAGTAGATCATTAATTTCATGGTGCTAGAAGGTATCCAAGGAAGTTGTGATGAAAGGATACTAATGATGGGTAGCTCAAGCAAAAGAAGCATCAAGGTAAATATCTCTTCACACACCAAGTAAGTATCTTTCAATTTTATAATCAGATTTGGTTAAATGATTTCATGATTTCAAGGGGATTTATAAATTAGTTAGGTAATCGAAAGTCCTTGCATAGAATAAGGAGGATTGTCATAATCATCAAGGAGAAATCATTGATATCTATGAAAATGTATATGAAGGTCAATGATTGTTTGAATCCGTCAAGAGATTCATAGGATTCGTATGATACCACTCAAAGGTCCTCTAATAACTAAATAGTATAAGAAGAGACATAAGGAGAGATATATGAAATGCAAGATATACTCTCAGAAATTAAAGTAAAGAAGGTCACTTAGACCTACACAATAGTAAAGGTATCAAAGGATGATGGAATAACTTCATGGAGATCTAGGATAATAAGAAGGTAGTCATCATTTATGATAAAGGTAACAAATATCAATGAACAAAGAAGGTTACCTCACCTTGCAGTTTGTGGTGTCTATGCTAGATAGAGAAAGACAATTTGCAGTCTATAGTATTAAAGGATAAAAGAACTAAACCATTTAAAAAAAGGAAAGGCAACGTTGGTCCTCAATAATTATAGTTAAGATTCAATTCTATAGAAATATTTTGGAAGCTCATATCATTAAAGGAAGGAGGAAGCTAAAGATAAGGTCCAAGGAAAGAGGGTCTATCACATCTCTCCTATGAGTAAGATAGTATCCCTCACAAAAATATCCTATCATAAGCTCCTATAACTTGTATAATAAGATATGACAATGATAATAAGATGCATCATGGCCTCTTGAAAACAATAGAAGCAAGAGCTCGTGACATCACCATGGGAATCATGAAGGACAAAAAGGAAAAACCTATGGGAGTCAAATATGAAGGATATAGCTCTTGGGAATCTCATTTAACATTAAAGAAAAGAAATATGTCATGCAGGACAAGGCTCATGATACGTCAAGAAACGTCTGCCAGATGGGGATATGCAAGATCCTCAAGGTTCTCTGATGGAATCATCATCGAAGGGTTCACTAATCTAGAGAGGAACCAAGTGTTTCGTCAGGAACTCCAACTTATGGAATTCATGAGATAATGGTGTGATGACATGAAGCAAATCAAGAGATTGAAGATCTCTTCAATCAGGGAGGCCACTGAAAGAAGGTTAGATGACCTAAAGCTAACATGAGGTATGTATTCTTGTATTTAATATTATAATGTCATGTCATATGATTGCAGGTTACAATGAATCATTAATTCTATATTGATAAGCATGATCAAGAGAAAAAAGATCTTCTCCTATGAATGAGAATGCAAGAAGTCATAAGTCACAATAGATGAAATCAACATAATATGTCCTCATATGAAGTATGAGGTACTTTATGAAGAAACTATGATCAAAAGCTTCGGGAAATGGAATGCATGAGCAAGGAGGAGATCATGAGATATGAAACCATGATGAAGGAAATCAACATCCAAAACACCAAAAAAAATTGACTAGGAAATCTCCTGGAAAGATATGAGGAATCTCATGAAATTCTGAAAATGATGAAGACCCTTCACAATGGATATCTTTGGGAGATGTGTCAATATGTGTGCATGATGTTGATACCTACAAGAATATGTCATGATGAAAATCCATCTCGCAAGGTATTATTTATTTAATATAATTTCTTGAACAATATCTAGATGAGTTCATGTAGGGCTACTAGAACAAGACTTGTAAGTACAAGTGAAACCAACATTAATGCAATGGATGGAGACTCCTAAAAGAAGCATGGAGAGAAAATAAGTAGGCATATGAATAGGGTTCTTAATATGTACCAAGAAGCCCACCTTCCATTAAGAAAGGAATGACATGCCGAAATAAGAAGGAATGTGATTGATGGTTGTTGCCCTACAAGGAAGAAGATCAACTAAATTTCATGACATCAAGGAGAGGAGTTGATCAAGTAGCTAAAGGACCAAGAAAGAAAAAGTAGCTAATATATAGAAGAGTCCATAGCTAAGAGCGATGTATGAAAGGTCCCTATTCCAGAGGGAGTTTGAATCAAGATCACTCTTGATTAAAAAGGAGTTATAATTGTGTTTTTCCATGTCATGTGCCATGCACTAGACTAGGAATGCAGGGCATGAATGGAAATGTAGACACATGATATCTGCAACATTCTTTTCTTCAATTGGGAAGAAATAATGGGAGGATTGGGTAATCATCTCACATCAGATACTCTTGAGGATGTGTAGGGAATCCAAGATAAGAGTAAGCAAGAGAATTGGTATTCTTTGAGGGATCGAAACCCAAGATAAGAATAGTCATAGAAGGTCATACTCATTGAACACCCGAGTGGGTATGTACCTTGAGAGACAATGATGAAGGTGTCTATGAATCATTGGCCTCTCCTGCATTGTAGCTCATGGTCTCATGGAGAGATTGAGTTGATGGTCAAGGCCTCACACTATGACAATGTAGATTGATATGATGCTATATAGATGGGATTACCAATCCGTTTCTTCTTATGAGAAATTATTCATATTGAGAATGGCCAAGTACCATTGTAAATACCTCCCTAGTTAAGATGGAGTGTTGAAGAAAAGTGTAACTAGGTTCAATATTTGTCAATGTAATTTTGATCTTTGTACATGTCTAGAAAAAGAATTATTATTTTTATAAATAATATGAATGAGTTTCTTGCTCATTCCATAGGTCTAGGAGAGTTAGGGAGTCAAAATAATGTTGAAGAGATCTTCCTGATCATCCATGTAATGTATATGAGTCTACCTAGTGACTAGATTAGCCCTCCAAGACCAAGCATAATCCTCCAAGTCAAGCAAAAAGAACTCTACAAAAAAATGATGAAGAGAACTGTTAAGTCGGCCACAAAATGAATATTAACATCAAGTCAGCTCACATAGGAGACACAACTTTTTAGTGGACATGTCGGTTCATATACATGTGCAAAACACTATATATACCCAGCTAGGGTATCTACGAAAGACATAGAAAAAAGCTCAGACATATTTTAAGTTTTTAGAGGTATGGTACAGGACTTCAGATAGCAACAATAAGACATAATCTCAAATTACTATGTGACTTCGAAGAAGGCAATAAGGTGCAATCACGATGATAACCACAATGAATCTCAGAGGAAGACTTTATTATAGAATCTCGATTGAGGAAAGGGTCCATGGTTCTCAGATACAGTTTATAAGAGTAAACACTCTCGACATAAATATCATAGTAATGTATGCACAACATGAAAATGACGAGGATAATCTCTAAACACAGTCACATACTTGGTGAAGTTCTTTATGTTGTCATAGTCATGGTAACAAGGATGATCAATCACATGACGACTTTGATGCAATATTCACATGTATATATCTACATACATGTCTCATAATATAAATCTCATCCACACAATGATGATCTTGGGAAGAAGTAAATAACTAAGTAAAGATAGAGATATGGTGCAACACATTTTCTCTCATGAATATCTCAGTGATGTTGCAGTAGTAATGGATGTCTTAGTGGCACAATTAAGATTATGATATCAACAACATGAAGAAGAGGATTTGTGGGTTGGTCTTGGATTGGCTCTGTTAGTAAAGGGTCATGGTCTTGATGTTCATCAATTGGAATCAATTTAAGAATAATGTTATTTGGGTTTTCCTCTCCAAGAGGGAGAGGTTTCGACCCTGGCAGAATGTCAATCTATTGTGTTCTTATCTCTTTGTTATGGTATCTATTTAATGAACAAAATAAGACACAATAATGTTAAAAAGCTAAGAATTGATAGTTATCATGTAAAGAATAATCTCGTTAATCCCACTTGCCCTAGATTCTTCAACAAAACAGGCTCCAAGTAAATAGTATCTAAAATTTGACAAGTTTATGTTTGAACAAGGTTATACTAGATGCCATTATGATCACTGTGTATATCTTAAGAAACAAAATGATAGAAATAATATAATATTTCTATTGTATGTAGATGACATGATATTTGCAAGGTCTGACATGTAAGAAATAAATGTGCTAAAAAGAAAATTGGAAAATTCATTTGCAATGAAGGATTTAGGTGTTACAAAACAAATCATTCGAAGAGAATAAATAGAGACAGAAAAAATCACAAATTAACATTGTCTCAGAGTGAGTACATAAAACATGTGTTCGAAATATTTAATATGTAGAATAGTACACCTTTGGATAGTCATTTCAAACTAAGTAAGGAGATGTGTCCCAAGGCTCAGGAGGAGATGGATTATATGTGTAAAGTTCCATATGCATTGGCAATTGGAAGCTTAATGTATGAAATTGTCTACACAGGGCTTAACATTTCACATATAGTGGGAGTTGTAAGTGGGCATATGAATAATCTTGGAAAACAACATTGGATGGGAGTGAAGTGGATTCTCAGGTATTTGAGAGGTACCACAAATCAAGAATTATGATTTGGTCATTCAAACATTGCTCTACAGGGATATGTTGATGCAGATATGGATGGTGATAGAGATGACGGGAGGAGCACCACAAGGTATGCCTTTAATGTAGGTGGAACAACTTTCGGCTAGGTTTTAAAGTTGCAAAATATTGCTACACTTTCAACAATCGAAGAAAAGTATGTTGCTTCCACAAAGTCTAGTAAAGAAATGATTTGGTTACAAAGGTTTATGGATGATTTGGGAAAGAAGCAGGAGATGGGAAGGTTATACAGTGATAGCCAAAGTGTCATTCATATTGAAAAGAGCTCAACATTTCATTCCATTACTAAAATTATACAACTCAATTACCATTTCATATAGTTAGTGTTGGAATATGGATAGTTGAAGTTGGAAAAGATACACACTAGGCAGAATCATGCATGCGCGTTAATAAAAGTTGTAACTAGGGAGAAACTGAGATCTTGCTCAGTTTCAATTAGTCTTCTAGTATGGTCATGAAGATGAGAAAAAATTAATTCCAAAGTGGAATCATTGTCCAACAAGTGAAGAAGTAGTGGAGTTTCTATAATCAGTCTCCAAGTCAGAGATTCTTGGGTGTGGATCCTGATTATCTTCCTAGTTGTTTAGAGGTTTTTGTTTTAGTCATGTTGGATCCATGATTTTAACAGGGTAGAAATGAAGCGTGTTTAATAGTCTTCAGCGGGGTCCATGTGGGGACCAGCGACGACTTTTATGATCCCTCCCCCTGGAAGGGGGTTAGGGGTAGTGCCCTCGAAGCTAAAAGTAGATGAAAAATTGCCTTGTAAAATATTGTAATTTTGTAGTCAATCAGGCTCATTCATTAGGCAGATCATATGATGGTATAATTTATATTAATTTAGTTTTTTTTTTTCCTATAAGGAAGCCCCTTAGTTTATATGAGGGAATTGTATTGCGGTTGTGTATTATTATTTTGAGCGAGAGAGGGAGAGAAGAGATTGTGTAAGAGTGTAGAGGAAATTACAATGGATCTGATGTATGTTGTATCTCTTAATTTGTTGGATAATACAAAAGGAAGGACTAGATTGTGTTGCATGGATGTAGCTGAAATTGGGTGAACCATGTATATTTGTGTCTCTCTTGTTTTATGCATTTTTGTATTTGTGTTTCCACAATATTTTTTATATTTCATTACTCTGTTAACTAATTTCTAACACCATTTATTCACCACTTCCATTTATCCATCTATATATGGGTGGTATCTCATGCTAGGAGTGAGCTTCATACCCACCAATCTAAATAACTATTGCAAGAACACTCCCATGAATTTGTTATCATGATCACTGATGATGGTTTTTGGTAAACCATGCAGCTGGAACACTCCCTTGATGAATAATTATGTTACCTATGATGGAAAATTTTTGGAGGAAATGGAAAAGAAGTGTTCATAATTGGTCAACCAATATACCACCACAAAAGTACAATATTTGCCATGTGTTGAGTGTAGCCCTATGATAAAATCCCTAGACACACTTTACTATTTCTGCTTTGGAATGGGTAATGGTTGTAGCAAACATGTTGGTTTTACTGTGTGTTCTGGCTTATTTTGTTGGTAGGTACTGCACTCCTGAACATATCAGATAACATCCTCCTTGAGGCCCTTCCATGTGAACCTATCCATGATATTCCTATAAATATTTGAAACCCCAGGTGTCCCACTAGGGGAGATTCATGTGTTTCCTACATGATCTTCACCTTCAACTAGGACTACACTAGTGAACATATTAGATAACATCCTCCTCGAGGCTTTTCCGTGTGAACCTATCCATGATAGTCCTATAAGTATTCTGAAACCCCAAGTGTCCCACTAGGGGAGATTCATGCGTTTCCTGCATGATCTTCACCTTCATCTGGGACTCTGGTACTAAATAGATATATTCTTTATAATAGATAATGTCATTAGCAAGCTAGTATCAGCCATCCCAAGACTTCCAATCAAGGATATCGCAAGTTGTTTGGTTCTTGAAGTACTCCAGGAAAATATGGTACTTTTGGTATACTACAATGTCTGTGAGAGAAAGGGTAGTTAGCCTCCTAGATAAGGGATCTGCTACTACATTGATCTTGCCTTTAACATATTCAGTCTATATTTCATAGCCTTGGATCTTGCTTACCCAATTTTCCACCTCTCTTTCAACACCTTCTAATCTAAGATGTACCTAAAAAATTTATGATCTATTTTAACCTTAAACTTATTTCCCGCCAAATATGGTTGAAACTTGGCCAATGCATGCATAATTTCAAACATCTCCTTATCATAGGTAAAGTAAGTGCACACGTCATATTTGAGCTTCCTACTCTAAAAATAAATCTGATGATGATTATGTAACAAAATCGCCTCGATGCCTTCCCTAGAGGCATCAGACTCCAACATAAATGCCTGAGAGAATGTTTATAAGGCTAGAACTAGGCATGAACTCATCAGTATCTTAAGTTTCCTGAATGCCTCATACGTTATCTCTGACCATACAAAGGGCCCTTTCTTAGTGATATCAATAAGTGGGTTGGCAACAATGAATACCCTTTGACAAACATTCTGTAGTAAATGAAAATACCCAAGAAGATGATCAATTCTATTAAATATTTAGGAGTGGGCCAATTAAGAATTGCCTCAATATTATATTGACACACTTTGAATTCTTGGCCTGCAATCATGTGTCTTAGAAACAACATCTCTATCAGGCGAAAATCGCACTTGGATATTTCGGCATATAATTGTTGCACCTATAAAATTCCAAACATCTCATCCAAATGTTGTAGATGTTATTCCTACATCCGACTATAAATCAGGATGTCATTAAATAATACAAACATAAATCTACATAGATTCTTGTTGAGCACATGGGCCATACAAGGCTAGAATGTAGTAGGAGCATTGGTTAACCCAAATGGCATAACTATGAATTCGTAGCATCTGTAGTGACATATGAAATTTGTCTTAGGGATTTATTGTTATTGAACTCTGATCTAGTCATATACTGAGGGGAGGTTTCAAGAATTAGTTGGCCCCTTCAGCTCATCCATCAGGTCATTCATCATGTGGAGAGGAAATTAGCTTCTTATGGTCTTCTTGTTTATTTCCTGATAGTCTATACACATCCTTAGGGACACATCCTTTTTCTTGACTACTAATGTTGATGAGGCGAAAGGACTTCAACTAGGACAAATGTGTCTTAATGCCAATTGTTTCTAGATGGCATTGTGTATCTCATCCTCATATAATTTGGGATGTTAATAAGGGGTGGTGATGATAGCTCAGACCCCTTCCTCATATTCAATGATATGAATTATATCTCTAAAAACTTTCTAGTGCTTTTGCAATAATGCCATGATGTCAAGAGGATACTCTTTATGTTGCTCTACTATATTTTTCTCCATAACTTGGCATTCTACATCCCACATGATATGCCCATGTTGAAGATCCTCCTTCATCCTATTGGATGTCATGATCTTGGGTGGGTATGAATGCATCCCTCTTATCATCACATTATTACCATCCAGCCTTGTAAATGCATTCTAAATCTTGATAGTTCATTGTATGGGTCCCAAATAAATACAACATTAAATCCCCAATACCACGTCGGAGTCTGGGCCATCTACTACAAATATATTATCCATAAATTTGTAGTTTCCCAATGTTATACTCATGTCGAGAACTATTCTGATGTACGACATGCAATTGTTCTCCTTCTTCCTAGTAATAACAATTCTAAATTCTCCAAATTCTTTAGTTGTAAATTCCCTTCTAGCTACAAATTCTACACGAATGAAATTGTCGGAGGCCCAGGCATCAATTAACATGATCAACCTTTTCCCTTGTATGGTACCCCTAATCTAAATACTGTGACACATCATAATTCTTGTAACATAAGCAATGATGTCATCATGGGTCTCCTCCTATGATTGTTCTACTCCCATTCCTCATGATTCTCCCTAATCCTACATCAGTTATTTTCCCTTATCCTCACTCTCAGAAAATAATTCAATATAATGGGCCTTTCCCTTGGTACATGGATGTCCTAGTTCCTAAGGTTATTGAGAAGAGAAGAAAAATATCTTACTCCTAAGGTCCCTTATGGTCTCATCATCCATCTAGTTCATCCCTAACTACTCGTTCTATGGTTTCCTGATCTTTTTTCACATTTGAGGAAAGGATAGTTTTGGGGGAAACTTATTTTTTGGTATTGGATCCTGCATATTCCTTCCTCTGCTAATTTAATCTTGTAAATTTGTGGGCTTTCTTATCACTCTAGGAAACTCTCCTAAGTTGCAGCTCGGAGATGCCAAGTAACATATAATCTTCAATATTGTTCTCTGAACTATTGGAATGAATGATGGTTTGGATCAAGCCAGATAACCATTTCATATCTATTTTTACTCAAGACATGTATGAATGCACTTAGCTTTCTAATACTTTAGACCACTAATGTTCAATAGTTTGTAGATTCAATGAATAGATGGAGAATACCAACTATACCAGTAGATGCATATATATAAAAACATATGAATAGCCAGCTACAGGAAGTAAAAGAAGCTTGCAAATCTAATTTATCAACACAGAGATAAGATGATAGCTATTTGGCATTAGACACAGAAGAAGCATGAACAAACTATTCAATGCAAATCCAATTTCTCAACACAGAGATAAGATGACAGTTATTTGGCATTAGACACAAAAGAAATCATGAATAGACTATCCAAGTGCAAGCTTAGAACAAAAGAAAAATGGATATCGAACATGTAACAACAAAAGAAGCTTATATTTGCTAGAATGAAGATGAGAAAATTGAGTATAAAAGTCTCAAGAGTCTCCAAAAGATAAACCCTTGTTACATCTTTTTTTTCAACCATTTATAGGCCTTTTACAATGCTCCTGAGCTCTCAAAGGCTTGGAGTGTCTTAATCTATCATGTTTTTCATTTAACTGTTTGATGCCCTAACTAGGCAAGCATGGGATCAGAGGTTTCATCTTTTGACAGAAGAATAGCCACATTATGGTATTTTGTTACGCTAGCAGGGAGCTCCCTCGTGCCAGGGATGCCCCTTCCAGCCTTATGTCTCTATCTCCTGGCCTCTATTAGGTGATGGAATGGGTCTGCGTGCCTTTGTGATCCCTCTAAATCTTTCCAATGATAGTTTCCTATTTAATACAGAAAATCGTTGAAATACTGTAAATCCCACCAAGATTTGCTCATTTCGGACTTAAAAAGTCCTTAAACATGGACTATTCATCTATTAGGTCCACCCCTGGGGTTGCTATCACAAGTCGCTAGTGGCATGTTCCCTGTGTATTTTCTTTGTATTCTAAAAATACAAAAGTCGTGAAAATCATAAGAAAATGGTTCCCCTCGGACTTCAAATATCATATATTTCCCTTCCCAAACCATTTTGGATCTGAGTCTTTTCACATATCACAAGTCCAAGGTTCCCTTTATATTTCGTTATAAAACGAAAATACATAAAATACATTGAAAATGGCCTTTCCTGCAGACTTCAAATTTTATGAAATATCATATATAATGCTGTTAGGTTCAGTAATCAGGTTGCATCGGGCCCATGGTTAGTGCTCCTTAATAATCTTCGATAACGATCCTACGATGCAATGTGGGTTGTCGATCTGCATGCTCGATCAATGGTCCACATTGCATCACTAATCGCAATCATAACTTCCACTTGATCTACGTTGATACCCCCCCGGGTTCCTACGCAGATTGCAACTGTCGATCAGATCTAGACCGTTGATCGGCTAGATTGGACGGCTACTGCGCATTTCTCAGTTTAAGCCTCCGATACTTGGTTTTTCATGGTTTTCTCTGGTTTTTTTGCCTCCTAATAGAGCTTTTCCACCCTTCCAATGGCTCTTGGCATGTGATGGTTATGATCTTTGAATGATCCTTAAGAAGATTTTGAAGACTTCAAAAGCATATTTGGATCCACTAGCATGATTTTGCTGGCTTATGGAGACTTTAAAGAGCATATTTGGATCCATTTTTGGGCCATTTTCCAACAAGGATAACATTGGATCCTTTTGGGGATGAAAGCCTCCCTGTGAGGTTTCAAGAACTACAGAACAATGCCCTTCCTGTAAAACCAAAATCAAATCTTCCTCCTAGTGTTCCATTGGGTATGGAGTCTATTTAGCATGAAATAAAAACTTGAAAAAAAATATTTACAATACCAAGGCTTTAAAGCCTTAAATGAAATAAAGTTTAAAAAAAAACTACCCATTGACTAGGCCATCAAAAACTCCTCCCCCCTGTAAATTGTGCAGAATGAAAATGTTGCTCATTTGAACTTCAGTGATGAAAAATGGACCTGTCCATAAGGCATCATGGTTGCTCTTATTTTCCTTCAATGCATCCCATTTAAGAACATAGTCACCAAACTGAAAATTGTCACTTTTTGCCTTTCTACCAAAGGTTTCTTTTTCTTGGTCAATGTGCATATCAACAAATTCATTAAAGACTTGTAAAAGCCTATTAATTTCATCATCCTTTTCAAAAAATTTCTAGTATTTGACATTGTCAAGTAGAGATGGTCCATATTTCACATCATCTATATGATTTCAGCCTAGGGTGCTTTGCTTGGAAAGTTTTGTTGACCTGAAAAGTTAATACGAAGAGTAAATGAATGCATTACTATGTGGGGGACACAAGGACTACACCTTCCCCTGCAGCTTCTTTAGAGCAAGCTCCATCAAATAACATCTCCCAAATTTGTGGGCCTTCTTCCTCTATGATTTGGCAAACTGGTTTTTTAAGTTGTGGATGTCAACTGAGATTCTTCAATCTAAAGAAAACAAGCTCCAAAATTAGTATCAACAGCATAGATGGGATGATTAGTGGGATTCCTTTCATCACTGATGATATAAGCCAACTGAGCCTCTCTATACAATCTCCTATTTTCACCTCCAAAAGCTGGGACAATAGCATAGGACAAATCATTTTGCCATGTTCCACCTAATCCCTTGATCTAACATTTGGAAAGAAACATGCCAAACTTGGGGGGTACATCTACTACCATAATATCCATCATCATGTTCTTTATGGGTAGCTGAGACAAAGTGATGGCTAGGTCTATGATTAGTCCCAGACATTTCACCCTTCTAGAGTTAAAAGAAAATAGGTCATGATAAGGCTTAGTAATGTCAAGACCCAGTTTATCCATGATAGACTTAGGCATTAGATTATGGTTGGCTCTAGTGTCCATAAGGCAATTGTGAAGAATTATGTCATGAATAGTCAAAGAAACATAGAATGATGGGGAGTTGTCTTCACAATTTTCAATCATTGGGTTGAGAATAATAGCTGGTTTGTCATGTTGTAGATTTACATAGCCAGTGGAGGCTTGGATGGCTTTATTCTCAAGGGCCTCGAGGATGGATCTTTTGAAGGAGTCATTCTTCACTAGTTCAATCAAAGGTATAGTTATTCTTAGCTTCTAGATTTCTCATTCAAAACTCAAGGGAGAAGGAGACTTGTCAAGGCCTCTTACCTTGTGAGTTGGAGCTTTGAGGATGATGGGATCAACTACCAGTTTCTTCTACTTATTAACTTGTTGTACTGTAGGGACAACAACTCTTTGAATAGGAATTTCCTTGGTATTATTCATCTTCGACCTCAAATTATATCATTACTGATCTTCAGTTTGTAGAACAACTTCACCATCCCACTCTTTGCTGATTTGATCATTGAATAATGAATTTTCATAGGCAGCTAAAGTAAAAAAGGGGACACTACCTTTGTCTTCCATATAATGGATCTCATCATCTTCATCAAACTGCTCCTCTTCCATGACTACATTCTGGAAAGGTGTCTTCACCATTTGATCTTCATTGGCATCCTTGCTTCTTTGCAAAATCTACAATTTCTCATTTTCTCTTCTATATGGATTTGGATCTCTAGGAGCAAAGGTGTTAGGAAATTTTCCTTTCCCAGGATGCTGCTCAACCTTTAATTTGGGGATTTTAGAGGCTAATGACTCTATCATCTTGGTCATTTCATCTAACTTGGGGTTTGAAGATGAGGAAGACTCACCCCTCTATCTCCTTCTATCAACATTACATTTGAGCTTTTCTGTATCCATGATGTTTGATTCTACTTTCAAGGCCGCATCATGCATATCAGCCAAAGTAGCACATCACCTCTCCCTCAACAGTAAACATAAGTTAGAATCAAAGGAACTGGCATAGATGAGTCTAGCAGATGTAGTGGTGGGTTTTACTTCAGCTGATATCTTGTTGTACATGTGGTTAAACCTCTTATTAGAGTCAGATAACAACTCACCAATTTCCCTATTTAAGTTGCCAAACTCAGTGTGGTAGTAGAGGAGATCCTTCTTATCCCCCCAATGCTTTAGAAATGTATCATCTAAAGCCTCAATATCTTTTATAGAACTTGGGGTTAGTTCTATGAACCATTTTATAGCCTTTCCATCTAGGCTTTGGACAAAGACTCTCATCTAGACATCATCTTCACTAATGTCCAAGTTATCGGCATAGCTATAGAATGACTCAAAATGTTCTTTAGTTGTAACACCTTTAGTCCCAGTGAACTTAGGTGGCATATACTTCTGATATTCTCTATTAGGCATGAAATTCAAAGGAGTGGGTAGTACTAGAGGTCCATACCTAGAAGCTATGATTCTTTCAATTTTGGTGGGTGATTATGGTCCTGCCATAGCTGTGGTGGCTATGAGGGTACTGGAAGTCTGAATGACGAGGGCTGAGGAGTGACTGATAAGAGTAAAGGAGTATGATGGATAGGAGGTGAGGTTTCCTTTGGGCTTACAAAAAAAGGAGAACCTAAAGAATAAGTAGCTTTATGAATCTATGAGAGTTTTTCTTCACTACTAGTATTAGATGCTATACTCTCAACTTGTATTTGTTCTATTATAGGATTTCCTTGAAGAGATATAGAAGATTTTTTAGATTTAGCTAAACCTGATGCTCCCTTCTACAATACCTTTCTTTCTTTGATGTTTTGTTCAGGTTCAGATACTAGGTTAGCTTGTGGCTTCTAACAATTTCTCTGAGTATGCCTCACAAACTGAACCAGAACTATGAAGTGGAGTTGCCAAAAGGTTCGTCTTTCAATAGAGTCACTAGATAGATGATTACAACCAAAAATGTGCCTAGACTTTGTCTATCATCAAAGTTGGATCTGTGTTGTCTCCCAGGGAAGTTGAGCTTTAGTCTCCTCTCCCCGGCAACGACGCCAATTATGTTATCACTCCAGTAAACTCTCCTTGGTTGTAGCTCAGAGATGCATGGTAACATATAATCTTCAATATTTTTCTTTGAACTATTGGAATGAACGATGGTTTGGATCAAGCGAGATAACCATTTCAACTCTATTTTTACTCAAGACATGCATGAACACCCTCATCTTTCTAAGGCTTTAGACCACTAATGTTCAATAGTTTGTAGATTCAATGAATAGATGGAGAATACCGACTGCACCAACAAATGCATATATATATATATATATATAAACATATGAATGGTCAGCTACAGGAAGTAAAATAAGCTTGCAAATCTAATTTATCAATGTAGAGATAAGATGACAGTTATATGGCATTAGAAATAGAAGAAACATGAACAACCTATTAAATGCAAATCCAATTTATCAATGCAGAGGTAAGATGACAATTATTTCGCATTAGATCTGGAAGAAATCATGAATAGACTAGACAAGTGCAAACTTAGAACATAAGAGAAATGGATATTGAACATGTAACAACAAAAGAAGCTTATATTTGCTAGAATGAAGATGAGAAGCTTGAGTAGCAAAGTCTCAATAGTATCCAGAAGTTGAACCCTTGTTACACCTTTCCTTCAACCATTTACAGGTCTTTTACAATGCTTTTGATCTCTCAAAGGCTCGTAATGTCTTAATCTATCCTCTCTGTCATTTAACTATTTGATGCCCTGACTAGGCAAGAATGGGCTCGAAGGTTTCTTCTTCTGACAAAATAATAACCACTTTATGGTATTTTTTTTGCGCTGGCAAGGAGCTCTCTCGTGCCAGAAATTCCCCATGATCTCTTTGGGTTGATTGGGATGTGTTGCATTGTTCATGCTACATGATCAATTTTGTTGTGGACTACATCGTGTTGTGCTATCGCCTTTCCCCTTCCAACCCTCTATCTCTATCTCCCACCTCTGCTAGGTGATGGAATGGGTGTACATGCCTCTGTGATCCCTCTAGATGTTTCCAATGACTGTTTTCTGTTTAATACAAAAAAATGCTGAAATACTGTAAATCCCACCAAGCTATGCTTATTCTGGACTCAAAAAGTCCTTAAACATGGCCTATTCATCTATCTAGTCCACCCTTAGGGTTGCTATCATAAGTCTCTAGTGGCCTGTTCTCTTTCTATTTTCTTTGTATTCTAAAAATACAAAAATCATGAAAATCATATGAAAATGGCTCCCTCTGGACTTCAAATATCATATATTTCCCTTCTCGAACCCTTTCGGGTCTGGGTCTTGTCGCATATTGCAAGTCCAAGGTTCCCTTTGTATTTCGTTATACAACGAAAATACACAAAATACATTGAAAATGGCCTTTCCTGTTGACTTTAAATTTTATGAGATATCATATATAATGCCGTCAGGTCTAGTCATCGGGTCGCACTGGGCCCATGTTTAGCGCTCCTTAATAATCTTCGATTGCGATCCCATGACACGATGTGGGCCAATAATTTGTGTGCTTCATTGACATTATACATTGCATCGTTGATTGCAATCACAACTTCCACTTGATCTGTGCTGATACCTGTCGGTTTCCTCCGCTGGTTGCAATCACCGATCAGATCTGGACTGTTGATCGGCTAGATCATATGACTGTTGTGGATTTCTCAGTTTAAGCCTCCAATAATTGGTTTTTCATGGTTTTCTCTGGTTGTTTGTCTCCCGATAGTGCTTTTTTGCCCTTCCAAGGGCTTTTGACATGCGATGGTTTTGATCTTTGAATGATCTTTAAGAAGATTTTGAAGACTTGAGGAGCATATTTGGATCCATTGACATGATTTTGGTAGCTTATGGAGACTTTAAAGAGCATATTTGGATCCATTTTTGGGCCATTTTCCACCAAGGCTAACAAGCTTATAGGATTTTTCCCATGCACATAAGGGTTTTGACAAACCTTCTATGAGAAACATAACTTTTTGGGTCATTGAAAGACTAGTGACCATTGCAACCAATCTCTAAAAATTAGCAATATAGACTCCGAGACTTCATATTTTTCAACGCTGAGTTAACTCCCTAAAGTACAACTCAGGGTCCTTCCTGTTAAATCTCTTTATCATCCCATGTGTCAAGTCTATATAGGAAGTGATATTTGTATGCCCTAATGTGGTAATTCCATGTTTCCACCATTCATGTTCTTCTCCATGAAATAATAGAGTGACATATCAGATAACATCCATCTCATGCATGGAGTTAGATGGAAATATGTGTCCAACGTTTTCACCCACGATGTAACTAAACATTTTGTCGACCCATCAAAATGGGGAAGAGTTACTTTCCCCACATCCTTCTGTAGAACTTGGTTTGGCTGAGAACTTCCATATGTTGTTGCCTTTCTCTATTTATTGATCCTCATAAAATAATAATAAATTATGATCAAGGTCACCTTTATTTTAGGGGTAAATGTTTGGTACTCCATCACTAAAGTTATGACTATTCGTGTTATGGATGAGAACGATTCCTTCTCCCTGGAGGAATAATACAAGAATGGAGGAATAGTTGGCTTTTAGCCATAAATGTGTGAGCTATTTTAGGGGTTGGTATGCACATGTATATGCTTGCCCCCACTAGAATGTCAACCACCTTCTTCAATGTTGTTCTATTGGTTAGAATTTCCAAGTTGAATATAGGGCATTTTAATGAGAAGTTGCATGATTTATTCTTGGATTGAGGTGATCTTATCAAGAACATCCCAAAATATTGAATCTTATTCATCTCACATTAGTTCTTCTTCATGGCCTTCTTACTCTTCAGGAATGTATTTTTCAGTCCTTGTTACATGTTAATTTGTCAGCATGACACTTGATCGGTTTATGGATATTTTTACCATCCATGAACATGTCGAAACCAACTCCATTAGAAGTCAAGGAAATCAAAATATGTTGAAGTACATGAGAAATTTGGGTCAAATAGCCTTTACACCTTGTTAAGTTCCACCTACGTTGATTTCTCTAAAGTTTCCCGCGCATGTGTTGAAATTGGCTCTGGGAATAGCATAGAGATGCACTCTATCTGCAACTATAAACCTATGTAGGTGAATTATAGAAAGAAAAAATAAAAGGTACATTCTAGAAATATAGTTGGTTGAATATTTCCCAACAGAATACTTCGAGGTGATGACTATTTTAACTATAACCATCATAACATGCATCTCCATCCCTTTTCTCATGGTAACCTAATCCTTCATTAAAGGAGGTTCATCCTTGTCTTAGGGATTTGAAACTTCTCACTATTTTATCTATAAAGGGACTAGAGGGTTGAGGGATGAAGGAGGTGAAAATCCAGAGAATACAAACTTATGCTATTGGTTTGATATTGGAGAGCTTGTCATCCGAAGAGGAGATTGAAGGCATGTGGGAGGGACCTCACAACATCAAGGCGAAGGTTGTAAGGCTCCTCTTATATTCCAATTAAAACAAATAAGCACTTTATCCCAATGATTTTGTCTTTTGCAAATGATGAATAGTTTACAATTGTTTATTATATTCATTAAGGAAAATTCAAACCTTAATTTCATTGATCATTAGGCTAAGTTGTCTAAATTATTATATCACATGTTATTTTGATCCTTTTATGGTTTATATTTGCAGGTCCTATCAAGCATTGAAGAGCTATATCAAATCAAAATAAGGGATCTTCATTGGGAATTTCGTGAAACTGGTAAGAGGTATATCCATTAGCTATACTAATTATAATTCGAACAAGTTCAACTTGGGAAAGGGTCAATTCATTTGCCATGATTGTTTCTAGTTTCCATTTAGGATCTAGGGAGATCACTCTCGTATGCAAGAGGGATTGTCTAGTGTAACAAACTAGTGACCATAGTGGGGAATGTCTATGTTCTCATCTTTTTCCTTAACCTTGCTTTCTAAGTTTTTTGATTTATCCAAACCCGAGTCTTCATAAATTAATCACATTTTAGATCTAAGTGGTTGATTATTTAATTTTTAATTTTTTCCTTATGTTTTCCTCCATGTGTTGTGTCTGTTTGCAAACAGAGCAAATCTCTGTGCCTTTTTTTTCCATTGGAACTAAGTGCATGTGCTTTGTTTCCTACTAAAATCCCATAGGGGCCTTGAAATGTTTTAAAATTTCATACTAGCTTCAACCCAAACCTGAATTTGTCTTTCTGAAAGTGTCATTCTATTTGTTTAGACTGCGTGTTGTCTCTTATGAACTCAGTTGATTGTTTTGTTGATGATTTTTGAAGATTAGGTCTTTTTAGAAGAATAGTTTAGGGTTTTGCCTCGTTGATTTGTTGATTGATCAAAACAAGTTTGAATGTATTTTTGTAAGCGATATTCTAATTTTGTTCAATCAAATAAACTAGTTAAGCCTTAAATATTACTTATTTTTGGTCACAATCACTTTCAATTGCAAATTAGGGTTTTTGAAGACTTTCTGATTTTGTTAAGGAACTGTAATTATTTTTGCTTGATAAAAGAAGTTTTTGCTTTCATCCTGGGAAAATTTTCATGATTCCATTGTTATTGTCTTTAAATCAAAGCATTCTTAATAGATTATGTCTATTCTCCAACCTTCTTGGTTGATTTCTATGTACTCGGATGTTTTGAGTGATTATAAGAAAAGAGTGTTTAAGTTTGTTTTGATGATTACCGAAATCTGGAAATTAGTTCGTTGACTATGTTTCCATTACAAAATAGTGAAACTGGTTTCTTTAGGAAATTGGAAAGGTTTCTTTTTTATTTTATAGTGCATTAAAATTTCAAGTCATGCCACAACATCATAAGTTTCACCTTCATCACCCATTGAGTAAAAGAACAACTTAATAATACAATGTTAATTAAAATTCACCTAGAATTTTATATTTTTTTTAGGGCTCTTTTCACCTATAATAGATGAAGTGTAGGGATTTGGAATAGGGAAGGAAGTGAAATTTCCAAAGATACAAATGAAAAATAGAATCTTGTGTTAGGGAGAGAAAATCCTACTATTTCCATTTTGCTCTGGGAAGCTCTTCTTATACATGAGTTAAGCACGAGGCTGTGTCGACTCTCGTGAAGTGATCCAACCAACTTCGTTGGCCTAGATACAATGATTTGCATGTATTACAACAATACCAAAAGGTACTTGGGGCCATTTGAAAGTAAATCTCCAATTGATCATGTGGAGGAGCCTTCAAGGGATTGAGATTGTTACTCTACCCTTTTGTGTACATCCGATCTACGACTGTCCCCCCAGGTAAATTTGTTGTATTTGGTGAACTTAGTGACTATAATCCTATGGCTCTATCTAAAGTGACAATAGAGGGAAGGTCATGTTGTACCTAGAACATACATTATTTAGACTCACTTGGACTCTGTGGAGGGTAATCCTTGCTCGAGATGGTTTATAGCAGAGTTATTTACACGAGACCATTTCATTAAGCAAGTTGTCAAGGTAACTAATTCGAAATGGTCTTTTTCTATAAAAATATTCACATTGATCTCTTCGATGTTGAATTTCATCACTAACTAGTAAATATTGATCTCTGTGAAGAGTAAGTTTGTATGGATTGAACTTCTATATTTTTAGCACGTGTTACTTTTTGTATTGCTTTTTCCCTTTTCAGAGACTTTAGGTGTAATTTAGTTATTGTGTGATTAATAAATTGAAAAATCTTCATTGTGGCGGAACTACCAAGACAATCGCATAGGATAATCAGGAATCCCCACGAGTATACACCAAGTGAGTTAGAAAAGATTAAAGTAGAAAAGTCTAAATCATCCAAAACTAGAACTGCAGCAGAAATTGAAAGTTCTACTATTTTATATTCCGGTGTAAGAGGAAATCAAGTTAATCAACCTATAACATCAACTATTTTAGGCCTTGAAGTGATAGAAACTAAATCTGATCAAACTCAAAATTTAATGTCACACTTAGCAGCAACTAATTTACTATTTACTGAACTCATTCACACTGAATGAGATACTAGAGAATCTTTTGATAGGAAGCTCATTTCCGAACCACATATTAATGAACCTATTGAAGCCCCAAAAATCGGATCAGCAACAAGGGGGATACCCGCCCGGTTCGGACCTTGGTTGGCAGCTCCATTTCCATTTGGTATAGCAAGTCCGACTGGGGATATGGGACCAGTTTCCCAATTCAAGCATGTGTGTGACAAAGATTGATGTTTCTGGTTTAACAGTTCCTAATTATGATGCTCTAATTCTAACTTTAATCTAATGACATGCAATTTTATTCTAATAAAACAGAAACTTCTAAGTCTATACTAACCCGGGGTGTAATCTTTCTTTTGTGCGATCTAAAATGATTTCAAATAACAATCTGTAATAAAAATTATTCACCTGTTATAAGAAAATAATTCAACATAGATGAACCACTTCACATAAAAAGTTAGGCGAAAAAGTTGTGAAAAACATATCACACAGTAAGCTATTCATATATTAAGCACAAATAAATAGCTATCACCATACAAAAGTGCCAAATGACAAATCAGGAATTCACGCATTAACATATAAACAACTGAACTTAAATATCGCTTTAACACAAAATATAGAAATAGTTAAGAGATATAAGTACCATTTATAACTAGTTCTATTCATGAGCTTCAAGTGATACCGATTTATCTCTTCTTAATCCAACATCCACTAAGGGTACAGAAGTGCAACATCAGTAGCAGATATCAAATGCAAAAATCTATAAATCCTATTCCATTCATTCATCAAAACCTCCTCAGAGGGTGCAAAAGTGCATGTTCTGAGGACAAGTTTTTGATAAATTTCTGGAGCATTCTCTAAATGCATGAGAAGGGTTTAAATACTACTAACTACATCTAAAAATAACGTATTTACAAAAATACAGGATACGGTTTAAATGACCGTCCTTTCTATAGGAAAAATAAAGCAAAACTATTTCTAAAATTAAATCTAATATCTAACTATTTTTGTATCTACTCCTTAGCATCGCAAGCATGCATTCAGCATTTGATTGCGAAAAAGTCCGTTAGTCGACTTCAACCTTTAACTTTGCTGCAAAAATGGAATCGGCCAGAGCTGGTGCCACATCTACAATAGAACTGATGATGCTTTTGAGAGTAATATACTGACTGTGTGGTTTCACTAAATACTTTTGAGGATATTTTTGACCATTACTGCTGATTTTCAGATTCAAAATTTACCTTTTATCTCTAACATACTTTTTTTTTTTTTTTTTCTGAATTTCTGGGACTTACAAGTAGCTGAGCAATTATAATCTTTCCATTTCGAGAATTTTTACTCAGTGTTGCACGATTGTGCTAATCGCGCATTGGAAACTTCCTCTGTTTCTTAATCCGGGCTTCGTTGGAGCGATTTTCGCCTCTTGCGTGCTTTCTTGTAGCGGATGTAAAGTTGAAATTTTGTGAAACTAATGATTCCGAGAGCTCTTGACCATGAGTCTTAAACTGTCTATTTTTTATGTCAGCGCTGTCCAGTACCCATTTAACCATGTTTGTATAGGGGATAATTTTAGGCCTCGTCGCTAGCTGGTATAGGAACGAACAAGCTAAGTCTGCAACTAATGCTTCAAAAGAATTCTGTGAGCCTGTAGTAGTCGTAACCCCCATTACGTTAGGATTCTCTTTCTCAAGTAGATTATACATGCCTTTCCAAGTGGAAATACTCACATCTCTATTGCATGCGGTGTCTGTGTACAAAGGTGCCATTTCTTTAACTTCAGACATTAGAGCCTTGCCTTTCTTCTCCATAGTTTCCTGTATATTGCTTCGTATAATTCTTTGTTTTTTGTTCCTGCAGTTTACAAGTGAGGTGAGAGTAATAATAAGGAATAATGATAGGAAAGCTTTAAAATTCCAAGGACACGCAAAAGTGTATCACCTTATGTGAACTTGTTTCTGTATAAACACAAAACCATATTTCATTAACAACTGGAAACTACCTCATTAATTAGAATTAAAGCACATAACGAGGTCTCGTTTTATGAAACAGTTTTTGAAGAGTGAGCCGAGATATTTGCGATGGAGTAATTCTACGATTTGCTTCACAATATCGTAGATTTTTGTATCGCATTATCGCAAGATCGCAATATCGCAATATCACACTGTCATTCTTTTGTAAGATCACTTTGTCGCTCTATCACGATATCACGATATCACAATATCGCATTGTCGCAACATCGCGTAATCACAGTATGTGCTTATTTCATGTTAATGTATTTCTTGCGATGTGTGATTTTGCGATATGCGTCATCGCATATCGGCGTTTTCTACGGTTTTCCAACAGAAGTGCATTTGAAGGCATTCAATGCGATATTTGTTTTTCATTATGTAATCTCACATCACAATATCGCATACTTAGAGTTTGGCTTGTAAGAAGGCATCCTGTTATCCTTTCTACGATGCAATATTCCATGAGTGACTTCATCTTTCCTCACCATGAAACTTAATCTTTTTTAGATTTTGCAAAGGTATTTTCCTAAGTTTATGATGGTGAGGTTTTTTAAAAAGGAAATGTTAGCACTAATTCATTTTTAAATTTTTTGAATAAGGGTCCCCACTTATTTAGTATTAGTAATAACACTAAATAAGAAGGGGTGTTGTTGGTGGCCACAAGAATTGGTGATTCTCTTGGAAGAACCAATTATCTCTGTCTTTCTTTTGAATTTTCTAAACTTCCAAAATAGAAAATTTTCCACAAAGTTAAACTTTATTATAGAAAAATAAAGTACATTATGCTTTAACCTGTTAATGATATTCTGTTTCAACTATTTTCAACTTAGATTATTTGCTTCCTCAAGCAAGTCCTTGTATTTACATCAGTCATTACTTGGTTTATAAAGATAAAACAAAGTCTTCTCTGTAAAGCAGTTTTAGATATGCTCATTTGTCGTAGGTAGAGCCTCTGCTGCCAGCAGGCATTCATAGCCTCGACAAGGTTACCTGTTAGCTAACAATGATCCTGTATCCTACTTAAAGAAACCTACAATTCTCAAAGAAGAATCCACATCCACACTTATTGCTTTGATTTTCTTTTACTCTTAAAGAACAATGTATTGGTTTGATAGCCAATTTATGACACAGTCATTCACTTGATTTATAACTTTGTTGAACAAGCTGGCTCATGACGAGACCCCTTTCCTTTTGATTGCAACAATCTTGAGTCATTTCCCTATTGTGGTATGCAGCATTGGCAAAGTCAGCAAGTTATAATATCTGTGATTATGATAAGCCAGCTCGTGATGAGACCTCTCACTCTTTAAGATAAAGTGTATCCTTGGATTGTTCCTCTGAAAAATGTGATTTTCTTAGTAGGGAGGAAGTCATTGTTTCCTTAAGATAGCTTTGGATGACAATAGTAGAGTTTTTTTGGAAAGAGTTGTTCTACAAAGAATCTTTATTTTGTTATTGATACCTTTCATTGCACTGATATAAAACAATTTCTCACTAAAGGTTATTTTCATCAAATTTTATGAAGTTGAAACTAGTATCATATCTAGGCTAGAGTCTTTAACTGTATCTTTCAATAATAAAGATCAGTTTTCTAAAAGATTTGCTATTTATGCAAGCGAAAGATCAAAATATGGAAGAGAATTGGTGTCTTTTTTGTAAATGCATAATGTAACCATTCACAACTGGTTTTATTAAAAAAAAATCTAATCTACAAAATAGAAGAATGATCTTCTAAGGAAAATATTTCTTAAGGATCTATCCATTAACATGTAAAGAATCTCTTTTCCCTGTTAAATACTCCAAAATAAAAGTGGACAGACCTATAACTTCCACAATCTGAAAAGGACCAAGCCACTTTCATTGAAATTTTGTATGTTTCCCTTTTTCCTCATGGGTCTTGTCCCATTTTAAAACTAGATCTCCCATCTAAAAATCTTTTCTAGTCATCATGTTTGAATCAAAAGAGGATTTTACTAATTCTTGATGATGAGCTTGATTTCTTTTGGCATGTTCTCATTGTTCTTCTAACTTTATTATTCCCATTTGCCTCAATTGTAAGGAGGAAGTTGGTACTTCATCAATGTATTGAACTAAAGACAGAGAGGGAATTGCTAAATGAGTTGGGTGAACCACTTCTTTCCCATAAACTAAATTGAATGGAGAAGTTCCGATGGAGGCTTTTTGCATTATTCGATCTGCCCATAAAGCATATATTAAAGACTTATGCCAATTTTTATGATTTTGGTCAACTGTTCGTTTGATAATCCTGATTAGGTTTTTATTTGTAGATTCAGCTAACCCATTCCCCTGTGGATAGTAATTGGCAGAATATTTAAGTTTGAAACCTCTTTTGAGTGCAAATTTAGTCATTACATTTCCATAAAAGTATGATGCATTACCAAACATTAAAGCAGAAGGCAACCCAAACCTGGTGATTATAAATTGATCTATTAAATCAATGATATGTTCAGGATTAGCTGTCTTGAGTGGAACTGCTTCTACCCATTTGGTAAAGTAATCTGTTGCTGTAAGAATATATCTATGCTGCTTATAAGAGTGAGTAATGATCTCACTTATTATGTCCAATCCCCACTGATCAAAAGGTTGCTCAATATTGACTGGCTGTAGTGGCAAGGATGGTTTCTTCTATCTCCCGGCAGCGGTTTGGCAGACTTGACATTTCCTCACATAATTGTGCGAGTCTTCGAATAATGTGGGCCAGTAATAGCCTATGCGTAAGATTTTATGTGTAGTAGCATCTCCAACATAGTGTCCACCCGTTGGCCAATCATGGAGTTCCTGCAAAAAAAATTTAGCTTCAGATTCTTCGAGACATCTAAGGAGAACATAATCATAATTTATTCTAAAAAGAACATTGTTCAGGAGCTGATATTGTTTGGCTTTCAACCTTAGAGCTCTTTTCTTGGTATGATTGAGGTGTGAAGGAGCATATCCATTCTTTAGATAATAAATGATATCAATATATAATGACTCATTATCATTTAGGCTTACCTCATACACTTGTATGTCTGTTGATGGAATTTCAGATATCAGTGATGCTCCGGCCAACATTTTGCAAAAGCCTTGACCTTTTACAATGCTTGTTGGTTTGATTTCTACATCATATTCTTGTAAGGTAGTAACCCAATTGGCTCTTTTCTCAGCCACATCTTTTTGCACTAAAAGATTTCTAACTACTGGAAACGATACAATGATTTTGGTATGGTTTTTGAGTAGAAAGGTTCTGAAATATTTGATTGCTTTGAAAACAGCATAAGCTTGTTTCTCCACATCTGAATAATTTAATCCAGCCCCCTGTAAATTTGAACTGAAAAAAGCAATCGGAGCTTCTACTTTTTCTTGATTAGCTTGAGTAAGTATTGTTGTGTATGATCTATCAAAGGCAAATGTATATAAAATAAAAGGCTATTAAAATTTTGGAGTTGCTAAAGATGGAACATTAATAATTGTTTGTTTGATTAGATTGAATGCTTCATATTTGTTTTGACCCCATTTGAAGATTGAGTTCTTTTTTATCATTGCTTTTAAAGGAGACACGATTCTTGAAAAATCTGGAACAAATCTCTTTACAAAGTTGATCTGACCAAGGAAAGTTTGCATGGCTTTTTTGTTGTGAGGTAGGGATATTTCAGAAATCTCTTTGATTCTGTTAGTATCAATATGAATTTTAGATTTTTACACTATGAATCCTAGAAGTTTTCCTTCTCTTAATGCGAAAAAAGGATTTTTTCGGGTTAAGTGAAATTCCATACCTAAGACAACGTTGGAAGATTTGTTTTAAATCTCTAATATGGTTGCTTCGTTTCTTGGAATAGACAGTCATATCATCCAAATAGATTACCACAGACTTATTAACTAAACCTTTGAATGTGATATCCATGGCTCTCTGAAATGTGGCACCAGCATTAATCAGGCCAAAAGGCATCTTTTGATATGCGTAGGTACCCCATTTGGTTCTAAATGTTGTTTTTAATTGATCATCAGGATGTACCAACACTTGATTATATCCTAAAAATCCATCTAAGAAGGACATTAATTCTGATCCAACAACTGCCAGAAAAATTTGTTCCATAGGAGGTAAAGGAAAATTATCCTTTTGGCAGGCTTTATTAAGGTTTCGAAAGTCAATACAGATTCTAATATCTCCATTTTTCTTTCTAACGGGAACCATATTGGAGACCCATTTGGAATGTCGAACGAGAAAATTTATTTTGGATTTCAATAGCTTGTTGAGTTCATATTTGATCTGGTTTTCTAGATTGGGATGGATTTTTCTCAACTTCTGTTGGATTGGTTTTTCATCGTCCATCATTAGAATAGTATGTTGGATGATAGAAGTGTTGTATGTTTTAAGTTCATCATAGTTCCAAGCAAAAACATTTTTGTATTGTCTGAAAAGACGAATATATGCTAATTTTTCTTCAGGAGCTAGGCCAAGGCCTAGATTGACGTTCTGTGGTTTGGCATTAGTTCCAAGATTTAATAATTCGTAGTTAAAAGTTGAACTTTGGAGTTTTGAATTAGTAGATCTTCTAAATCAATCTTTCAAATCATAAAGGTCTTCTAATTTGACTACCGACTTACGTATAGCATTGTTAGTGCTATCTTGTTGCAATTGTTGATCATGCTGGTCTTCGTCAATTATTTGATTGGCATAGGATCCTTCAGATGTGAGAAAACTCATGATATCAGGATCATCGTTGAATATTCTCCAATTTGTGATGTTATCAGGAATAGAAGGTCTAAAGATTAATTCTATTGAGAATCTATCTGGACTAAAATCTTGTGAGGGGATAAGTTTGGAAGCCACGTTAGCTAAAAGGTCTGCACTTGCATTCTGAAGTCTGGGAATTGATGAATATTAAATGCTATTAAATGTTCAGTCAGATCTTGAACTAAAGATTGATAATGTTTTAAATGGCCTGATAAACAATGTATAGTATTACGTACCTGTCTGACTACAATTTCAGAGTCTCCAAAAACTTGAAGGTATTTGACATCTAATCCAATTTCTTTGTACAACCCTTGGACTAAAGCCTCATATTCCGCTGTATTGTTGGTGCAATCAAATTCGAGTATGCAAGTTAACATAGTTTTATCTCCTTCTGGACTAACTAGCACTCATCTTGCTCCTGCTCCTTCGTTAGATTTAGAACCATCAAAAAATAATTTCCAAAATAAAGATTTATTTAGAGGACTATCTAAAAAATTGACACATTTAGAACTATCTGTTTGAGAAAAAAT
>APFE030538038.1:0-13068 GCA_000404065.3 Pinus taeda | reverse complement strand
GGCAGAAACATTCGCTTCCCTTCGCCGCCACCTCCTGAGCCGACGACCCCTTCTTCCTCCCCTTCGTCTCCTCCGTCCATAGGTCAATTCTCTGGCAAATATCTCGCCACCCGTAGTGGAAGAGATCAAGCCGATGCCTATGGTGCTAGAAGAATGAATGCTGCAAGACAAACAACCAACTCCCCTGCCCCCCTCGTCTGTCACACCACTCGACCCAATTCCTCTTTCACGGTACCTTGACTTCTCCTGATATCATTGCCACTGTAACAGTGGCTTTCAATGAAGAAATTCAACAGCAGGATGAGCAGGATGCTCAGACCCATGATCTAGTTCCAGAGAAAGAGGATAATAGCAAGCAGAAGAAGGTAAAGGAGAAGCAAGCTATCAAACGGAAACACTCGGACAATAGGGCTGCTTCGCCCAGTTGCAAAGATGGCCATGACAGCGCTCCGCATGGTGAGGACAACTCTGGAGGCAAGCATGTAGTCGAAGGCAGTTCGAGTGGCACGCTCGCGAACGAGGGCATCCCTGGTGGCATGTCTACAGCAGCGGAGGACTGGGATGATTACAAATGTTTCATTGTGGAAGAGCCTCCACCAAGCGACACCTAGTGGATCCATGTAGCCAGTTGTTCAAGACGCCAAGTTTGGATGATTCTTGAGGCTTTTTTTAATGGTTTTTAAAACTATGTGGCTAATTTTGGTAAAATTTCTTAGATGTTTATGTTGGTTTTGAACTGGGACCCCTGCGTAGGCATCTTTTTTAATGGGTTCAATCGGATTGGTTTCCCCTCGGTGGGCAGTCCTGTTTCAATTTTCACTGACTAATCATGACATAACTCTATTCAGCACCGTAGAGGCCGGAGCCTCGTTGTACTTTTACTGTTTTTATTAATAGAATTAGCATTACTTAGAAAAGGAAAAAAAAACATGGAATATCAACAACATATTAATGAGTGTTTGCATTAATTGTTTCTTCAAAGTATTGGAAATGTTATGAAGTGTTTGAAATAAATGTAATATACAGTGTTGTTTTAAGATTTATACAATTTAATTTTACCGAAAAATCACCTCCAAAGGTTAATGCTAAAAATAAAAATAAAAATCACCAACCACTCTAGTAAGGAAAAGTTATTATTAATTTACCACTCTACGAAAGAAGGGTTATTATTATTTTTTTTAAAGATTATTAATAGTAATTTTTAAAAATATATATTAATAAAAAAATCAGAACCATGAAATATAGGCATTTAATACAAACCCAATTTTATTTTTAAGAAAAACATGGTTAGAAATAAAATTCATTCCTTGAAATATTTATAAAAAGGATGAAATATAGGCATTTAATAAACCCAATTTTATTTTTAAGAAAAACATTGTTAAAAATGCAATCATTCCTTTGAAATATGTATAAAAGTCCATAACACTTTTGAACCAAAATTTCAAATATTATAGATATAGTATAGATCACTTGAAGAATATATATAGTATAGATCACTTGAAGAATATATATAAATCTCTTAAAGAAGATACATTTATCATTTAGAACAAGTTTAAGCCAAAACTTCAAATACCTTAAATTATATACATATAGAGATTTATATATAGCTCTCTTAAAGAAGATACATTTATTATTTAGAACAAGTTATGATGATATTCAGTGCAATGCATTTATATTTATACACTCAAGAACACATTGAAGTTATCCAACCCACTTTGAAATTGGTGTAAAATTCCATTGAAGTCATATTCACCCCACCTTGAAATTTGTATATAAATCTCTTAAAAAAAATACATTTATTATTTAGAACAAGTTATGATGATATTCCGTGCAATGCATTTATATTTATAATATAACTAAGGAATGCATTGAAGTCATATCCAACCCACTTTCAAATTGGTGTAAAATTGCATTGAAATCATATCCACCCACCTTGAAAATTTGTGTGTAGTTCCATAACACTTTTTAACCAAAAAAAATTCAAATACCATAAATTATATACATGTAAATCTCTTAAAAAATTAAAGCTTATTATTTATGGTATTTAGTACATTTATATTTACAATATCCACCTCGAAACATGTATAAATATCTATAACATCTTTTAAGCAAAAGTACAAATACAAAAAATTATATTTATAATATCCAACTTGAAATATGTATAAAGGTCCATAACACTTCTAAACCAAAAGTTCAGATACAAAAAATTCAAATACAAACAATTTGACTTAGCTGACTGTTTCCTTTTTATTGTAAAAGCAAAACCAGCACACTAAAATACCATAAATTCTTATTTTAAAAGTGTATAAAAGTCCATATCACTTCTAAACCAAAAGTTCAGATACAAAAAATTAACCAAAAGTTCAGATACAAAAAATTCAAATACAAACAATTCTACTTAGCTGACTGTTGCCTTTTTATTGTAAAAGCAAAACCAGCACACTAAAATACCATAAATTCTTATTGTAAAAGCAAAACCAGCACACTAAAATACCATAAATTCTTATTGTAAAAGCAAAACCAGCACACTAAAATACCATAAATTCTTATTGTAAAAGCAAACCAGCACACTTTGGGCTCAATAATATAAGATAATTATTGTAAAAGCAAATCAGCACACTGCAGTTTTGGGTCAATAATATCCTATTGATTATATTGTAAAAGCAATACCATAAATTCGACTTGTTGCCTTTTTATTGTAAAAGCAAACCAGCACACTTTGCAGTTTTTGCAGTTTTGGGCTCAATAATATCCTATTGATTATCCAAGATAAACAATATTCAGTTGGGATCCCATATCATATGGACTGCCATTAGAAATAAAGACAATATTATAAACAATATTCAGTTGGGATCCCATATCATATGGACTGCCATTAGAAATAAAGACAATATTAGCCGTGACTCGCTGACTGTTGCTCTTTTAAAGCAACACACTCTGTAGTTCTGGGTGCAATGCCAATTCATTGTCCAAGATAGACAATATTCAATTGGGATCCCATATTCAAGATAGATCATATTCAATTGGGATCCCATATTGTATGGACCAACTGAAGGGAAGATGTGAGGCCTATAAGTATCCAGGACTTTCTAATTTGGAATCATTCAACCTGAATATGATGCCACTGGAACTGAAGGAAGGATGGAGGGATGTGAAGACAGAATCCATAATTTTCTGATTGATGGTGACATTTTTCAGATTGATGATGACATTCAAGACTTTCTGATTTGGAATCATTCAACCTGAATATGATGCCACTGGAACTGAAGGAGGGATGTGAAGACAGAATCCATAATTTTCTGATTGATGATGACATTCTGCTATGGAAAACTTCGATTTCTGATTCCTACGAGGTTCCTCAGAGTTTGTAATTGATGACGACCTTCTACTATGTGATGTGCTTCAATTTCTAATTTGGGCTTACAAATCTGATAATCAGCCCAAAAAACGATTCTGCCATCTGCATCTAAAAAACTCAGAATATGAAAATCATATTTTAAGTAATATTTTCAGATCTGACAACAACACTACATCAGATAGTGGCGCAGGAAGTACTGAACACACAGAATGAGGAAATAGGATAGAGATCCGCTTTACCTATTTGAGTCAACCAGAATATGCAATGTAATAGGATAGAGATCCGCTTTACCCAAGAATACAGATGCCAAAAACCTCTTCAGTAAAGGGTAGATAACTTTCCTAAAGAACTCTGTATATGAGTCAACAAGAAATATGCACATTGCAGCAGTCTGGTTAAATTGTTGCAGAAACATTGATATATTCATGTGAAAATTATGAATACAACATTGCATTAAATGCAAGACATATAATGTTAATGTATATTCAAAGATTTACATTCCAATATGTATAACATTTAATGCTACCAAATGCATATTATTTTAATACCTATTAAAGTTTATTTCTCTTCCAGTAATGCTACGTCCCGTGAACTCAGGTCGTTTTCTATTTAATGTGGTCGTCGACTCCGCCCATCATGCCATTCCATGTAATTCGTGAATCTCTCCATGATGGATGGAAATTTGAATTTTGAAATCGAATTCTGTCCCATTTTGTTCTAAATTTGTGTTTAACAAATGTGTGGATTAATAGATATATAATGATGACATTTATAGGGAATGATAAGCTACTTAAGCACATTGTGGGTTGTGAAAATCTAATGAACATGTCTGTAAATATTAGGATATTACACAATTAAACAATTTGCAATGAAGTTAACCTTAAGTGATGCAGACACAGAAGTAGATAATGCAGGGTGTAGATGGAATTATTGGTATATTTAAAGTTTCTGAGCAGATGGCTGATTGAAGCTCAAGAACAAAGGTGGGCTAGCACCGCTGATAAATCTTCGAGTCCAAAATGTTAATGGGTGCTCTGCACGTTAGAAGAGCTGCCAAGTCTGACTTGCTGACTGTTATTTTTTTTATTGTAAAAGCAAAACACAGCACACTTTGCAATTATGAGCGCAATGTTGTTTATGGTGCAATTTACAATATCCAATTCATTGTCCATGATAGACAATATTCAATTGGGATCCCATATTGTATGGACTAATTGAAGGAGGGATGTAAAGACTGAGAATCCAGAACTTTCTGATCTGGAATCATTAAACCTGAATATGATGATGCCACTGGAACTGACGGAGGGATGTGAAGACAGGATCCAGAAGCTTAATTTCTGATTTGTCGGCTTGGAGACTATGAGAATCCTCAGAGTTTGTAATTGATGATGACCTTCTACTATGATGTGCTTCAATTTCTGATTTGGGTTTGCAAACCTGATTTGATAAAAGCAGCAGCCCAGAGAACAACTCTGCCATCTGCATCTAAAACTCTGCTTGCAGATCTGGTTTGGTAACAACAGCCCAAAACACAACTCTGCCATCTGCCTCTAAATCTCAGGATATGGAAATCAATTTTTGAGTAATTTTTAAGTAATATTTCCAGATCTAACAACAACACTGCATCAGATAGTGACGCAGGAAATAGTGAACACTAGGGAAAATTTATCGTCTATTCTCTGCAAAAATTGCAATGATAAGATTCATGAATGCTTGCATCTAGCCCTGCTGCACAACAACAAAGAGTTAAAAGCATGAACTCTTGAGGACCTAGTGTTCAATATGCTTACAGAAATTTTTCATATCTAATATGTATGACTGAACAAGACTAGGGCTTTGAAGCACATTTTGCATTTAGAATGTTTTGTGCTTAGTCGAGTAGGATTGGTGCAAAAGAATAGGTATGATATTTTCATACCAGTGCAGCAGTTTGTATGGCTTCAACAAGGTTCTGATCAACATTTTCCTTGTCATATGTCATTTCTTCAGCAAACCGCTTTAATAAAGCTCCCATTACATTTGTCAACCATAGCATGTCGTTAAGGATGCAAAGAATTTTTAATTAAGCATGAATAGTTTCTAGAACTTCAGAGCATGAAATAAACTCAATAACCACACATTAATTGAACCTTTAGTTTGAAAGATATCAAAGAGTTGTTTTTCTCCCTCGTCCATGTTTCTAACTGATGGGTTTGGCTGAGTTTCAAGGTCCCTTATAGGCACACAAGGAGTTGAGTGTTAAAGGAAATTTCGTGTGTTTTGCAAAACCATGGGGGACCTCAAAGGGCCTGCATATTTCCAAGAGCCATTTCCTCCATTCATAATAAGCCTTCAGCGCCAATATATAGTCAACAATCTTTGTTGTAGAACCCTGCTGTAAGCTTTCCTAAAGAAACAATAAGATTCACGAGGCAGAACAAAAACTTGTTAAAATCAAAGATTCAAATGCAAAAGTCAACAATCTTTGTTGTAGAACCCTGTTGTAAGCTTTCTTAAAGAAACAATAAGATTCACAAGGCAGAACAAAAACTTGTTAAAATCAAAGATTCAAATGCAAACATCCATATGAATATCAACGTGATTGGCATGCTCACCTGTTCTTAATGAGAAGCTTCAAAAGTAGGCAACTTCATCTCTTTAGCAGCTACAAGAAAATTCCTACGCTCTCAATATATTGATAGGCAGATAAAGGTTGTCCTTCTAAAGGAAGTGATGAAACATGATTTGCAACAAACTTACCAGGGTAGAAAAAGGCAGGCTCGATTTCAGGACAATAACAGGTTTCATCAGATATGTGAACATTCCAATGGGCATAAATGGTATCCCACCTTAGACATTGCTCCTGGTTGAACCTTGTTGATAAGATTACATAAAATGATCCCACTTCTCAAGCAAAGACAAAACTCCTCAGATGGCTCGCATGGCATATCTAGAGATCCAACCATGCTCTTTATCCATGTTGTAGCTTGAAACCTTCTATTAGCTGTAAAATATCATACATAACAAGAAGTGTAGTTAAGGTCAAAACCCTCGAGGTTTCAGTCAAAACAGAACTTATTTCAATCCTAGAAAACAGAGCCCGCGTTAAACAAGATATATAATCTATATGAGAAACTATTATCAAACCTCCCAAGCCACACTGAAAATGTGGGTTTAATAAAGCACTAAGGCATATGCAATTCAAATCCAAAATCAAACATCACTAAAATTTGATTTGGTCAAATGAGAAGATCCATTCATATTGATATAGAAATACTGGATTATTCTAGAGATGAGTTATTCAACATAGCAGCGTAATATCAGTAACTGCACGAAATAACGAGGCCGAGGGTTTGGATGTACTTGTCCACACACAGGTATGAAACCAATAACAAATGAATGTACTTGCAGGGCATTTGAGATACCTATAGGAGGGCATTTGTCAAGCTTTTTGATCTAAATATGTGAAATCAAGTTGCTATTGAGTGCAAGCATGAAAAAGCTTTAGGGTTAAGCTCTGTACTTTATAATTAATATCATAACAAAAAACGTAGCATCAAAAATAGGGGAAATGAACCCTAAAATAAAGCCCAAGTCATCATAAAAAGAGAAATTGAAAAACTAAATATAATATTATTAGTTCACCTGCTTCCTCTGCTTTCAATAAAGCCAAACGACCATCACAGATGCTCTTACCTTGCAACTAATACCTTTTTCTATGTTAGAAATCTGTAAATTCGTGGCAGTCCTGAACATATTGTTTGCAAATGCCTCGTGCCTTCTTTGACTAAACGAACTTCTGGTAGGAGGATAGAGAGAAGTGTTGGGAACCAATGGGGTAAGGACCTGCTTACGCCTCCACTAAAGCCATTAAGGGTCAACTGAAGGTGTGTCTCTTGATCCTTTGAATGTTCACACACTACCTCAATGCCCTGCTCCCACCTTATTGTTGGAACTTAAGAGATCAATTTTGGTTGATTTCGATATTCTTGACTAAAAAAATCAATAATGAACTGGAAAGAATCAATCGTGCCAAGTCTGAACTCTGAGCATTGATTTGTTGCAGTAGTGGGCACGACATTATAGTTGCTCGTTCACACGTATTGTAAGCGGTAGTGGGCATGAAGCTATACCTGCTTGTGCGCAGAAGGTGGCCATTAACAGAGGCGAACTGTTCTCAGCAGTAATGCCCTCCAACATGGGCTGAAACTCCGCTATGCCAACTGTTATCTGCGCTAGTACAGATGTCAGATTGTCATTCGAAGAAGGGCAACAAAAATAGGCATACACCTATCAGTGTAATAAAAATAAACAAGTAGGATAGCTTAGCACAAACCTTTGTATCGTGGATAAATATTTCAAATGTACAAAGCTTAGCAACCAAAATAAGAGTCACAAATGCTTACTGCCACACAAAATTGAGGAAAACAACAATAATTCATTTCTACTTTCAAAAATAATTGCAACAAATGACAATATTCATTTGTATTTTTAAAGTCTTCAGACAACTAGAGAGCACATATATTGTTCCAAAAGCTTAAATGTTCACCTGAGTTTTTGATAGTTTTAAAGAAGCTTCAGATCTTTAGTCTCGTGTTTCTGTAGCCCCACAACTTTTAAAATTCTAACTTGCGAGCCTTTGAAACCTAATAGAAAAATATATAACATAGTGAATAAAGTCTTTATAATTCCATAGTTTACCCATCAGTGTGCTTTCTTTTCATCCTCATGTTTCTCTTCACATGATTTCTTCTCTTCTATGTTCAATGCTTTCCATTTAGTTTTCAAAATGGCTACCATATCCTTGAAAATGGTATTTGGATTCTCATATTTCACCTATTGGAAATATAACAGAATGAATTGGAGCACTTAATTAAAATGAGCATTCTTAAAAAAACATGTGAAGCGTTCATATAAGAGAACATAATGAATCGCAAATCGCAAGCCAAAAGCCCCATTTAAGTTTTACTCGACCTGGCTCAAGAATGAGGAGTATACCAAAATGGTCACTGATTATTGGAAATCACGTCCTCCTGCTCCTAGACAGTCAATCACAGACTGAATGTTTTGCTAAAAAACTTCTCTGCCTCAAGCACAAAACAATTCACTGGGCCAGAGAAAAAAGAGTAAGGGACGATCACCTCCTTAATGATATTGAATTTGAACTTGCTAATCTGGTTGGAGCGGATGGTCGGGGATTTGAATCTACAGAAGCGATCATATTTCAGACCAACCTGGTGTATACTATGCAAGCAGGCATCAGAATCTATTGAACACTTATTTCTATTATGTCCTATTAGCATTTCTCTATGGCATAATGCACTTGCAAATCTACACCTTCCCAATCGTTGGCACGGAGCTAATATATTGGAAGCATGGAAATCGTGGTGGTCAGCTGCACACCTAACAAAGATTAGGAACCTCCATCTCCTGATATGTTGGTGCATTTGGTTGCAAAGAAATAAACTTATTTTTACGGGTACCGCTTCACTATGGCCTCAAGCAATAGCACATCTCAAATCAATATATAACAGTATACCAGAGGATGATTGCCCTCACTCTACACGCAATATCTCTGCTGAGATTATCGACAGGAACATCCCTTGGGCATATTTCGAAGGTTCAACACAATAGCAAGGTTGTGGTGGGGGCATGTTACTACATATTTGTTAATTTTAGGTATGTTCTATGCTTAGAGCAATTTATTTCAATTTTCACAGTTAGCTCAATATCTTTTCCAGATTAGCAATCACATCAGCATTAAAGTAAACTGTAGATAAAACATAAACATAAATCGTAGAAGACAAGAGGACACAAGATGTGGCACTAGCCAAGGACAAACCCCAATGTGGGGAAACTCTTGATCAATTCTTCTTTATGTTGAGATAATAGATGAGATCAGTTGAAGACATGTTGCTTCAACTGATTCTCCAAGGTGACTCCTTCACCTATCATTTTGTTGCATCCCGTCATCATGTTGCACCTCACCGTGTTGCACCATGTTGCACCCATCATCACAGTGTTGGACCTCATGACCATGCTGTACACATCATACTACTGCATTGTTGTCCCATGTGTCATAACCATGTTGTCATACAACATGTCTCATGTGCTTGCAGCACCATGCTTGCCACTGTTGTCCATGCTTGCCTTGCTGCACCATGCTTGCCATGTTGTCCATGCTTGCCATGTTGCACCATGCTTGCCATGTTGTCCATGCTTCACCATGCTTGCCATGTTGTCCATGCTTCACCATGCTTGTCATGTTGCACCATGCTTGCCATGTTGTCCATGCTTCACCATGCTTGCCATGTCACAGCTATCCCATGCATATATACAACACTATGTACCTTGTTGTCCCATACATCTATACAACACTATGTACCTTGTTGTCCCATGCATCTATACAACAGTATGTACCTTGCTGTCCTATTTACTTTGCTGCTATTACTTTGCTGCGCTAGATAGCAGTTGTCCCACTTGTGCCACTCTTGCACAATTGTCATAGTTGTCCTATGTCATTGGGTTGTCCCATCAAAGTTGTCATCCCAACATGTTGCTGTCCCATTGTCCTATTTGTTAGTGAAATTGCAGATCCTATGTGGCAGTATCCAACATCTCTATACTATTGTTCATGGACAGAATTTGATCACTGGTTAAGGCACCCCCCTGTAGCCTACAACAGTCCAACGATCAACTCATAACTCACATTGAATTATGCAACCTCCCTTTCTTTACAAGGTAGGTGACCTTGCTAGTTGAGGAGACACCTACAACTCCATGTAGAGGGTTGTTTTGACCATCATAACAATACTTACAGGCATGTGGCTTTCAAATAGACCTTGTTGCCTCTTCAAGACGTCACAAGAGTGACCTTAACATCCCTTCTCCTTCGCTGAAGTAGGCCTTGGATTGCTGCCTTCTACCTCAGCTCCTAAGCCCTCCTAACAGCAACTCAGTCCTCAAAAAGATCCATGACTTTGCTGCAGCTAGGACCTATTAGGGCAATGTATATCCTTATCTTGACTACGGCTAGGTTACCCTTGAGATAGCGTAGGTTAGGGTTACCTTAGGATAGTGTTAGGGTTTCCTTCCATCTGCATCTAGGGTTGCCTTCCATCTGTGTCTAGGGCTGCCTTCTATTGCGTCTAGGGAATCATCTTTTCCTCCAACATCTAGGGCTTCCACTCCTAGATTTCTCTTCCACTAAAACCCAAGACGATTGGAAAGAAATCAAGATAGAAGTGCGTGTGAGAAATGACTCTCAAGTCATCTCCTTTTATGCTAAAACGTTGAGCACATGTGGGGTTTATTTGGTTGTTGACCGACCTTGACGAATTGTCTTATAACACAAATAGATTCATAACTCCATGAATACTTATCGGAATCAAATGATCTTTAGATCAATCCTACACCTCTCGATGAGAGGGATCCAAGAAAAAATATCAGCTGCCATAAACAAGATGACCCACATGGAGTTTGGCCCTACTTGCCAATTTTAACACTCCCTCTCAACTAGGGAGAACTCCATCCGCTAATCCATATGTCCGACTGTACTATCAGTGCCCTGCACTGCTCTGCTCTGCTGAACCATGAAGAAGAAGAATTGATCGAGAATGTCTCATATCATTCTCTACTGACCCGAGGTCAGTTTTATTGATCCCAGATCAATATCACAACAGAGTGTCTCAAACCACTCATACTAATCCCAGATCAGTTTCATTGATCCCAGATCAATGGAGGTCATCCTAGCATAGGGAGTATGGTAGATACAATGATGCGTCCATCGCTAGTACTACTATGGTCCCAAACCCCATTTCCCTACTCATTGGCCAGATGAGAGGAGCTTCCCATGAGTCCCAGACTACATGGGTAGGATGCCTCGACAAGAGAACCATTCATCCTTTCCCTAAGTCGCTTCGGGGTATCACAGGGGAAGGTTGAGCCATTCACCCTGTACACAATGCACCATTAGGGGAGGGTGAATCACCCTATGGTCGCTTGTTGCTCCAAGCAATACCCCAAGCCCCCTGAAGCTCCTAGAGCTCAATGCATGCATCATACAGGACCTTTATAAGAAGGTCTCTCAACAACTCCAAGTCATTCGGGAAAGTCACAAATTTGACCTTTCCCCGGGGCTTTAACAAAATGTTTGCAACCTGTACATTAGTCTCAATACAGTAGAGCCTCCTCGCTCATCAACGTACCATATCCCAGATAAGGTAGTATTTGATGTCTATATGCTGGAGCAAATCATAGAATATGGGATTCCTCAACAATCGAATCCCCCCTTGGTTGACACAAAGGATCCCGGTCGTATCCATCATGTGTACAAACAACTCGCTGAAGATCTTCCACAACCAGGCAACTTCACACGAGATCATACTCGTAGCTATGTATTCGGTCTCAGCAATGCTTATAGCAACCGACTTCTGCCTCCTGCTCATCTAGGATATCGAACAAAACCCGAAGAGAACCAGCACTCGGAAGTGCTCTTGCGATTCTCCACACTGCCTACCCAGTCAGTATTCGAATAATCATGCAGCTTCACATTTCCGGTAGTGTATCTCAATCCATGAGAGATTGTGTCCTGAAGATATCTTGGAAAGTTCTTGGTACCAATCCAGTGAGGCCCAACCATATATGAGCTCATCATGCTAACTGCAAAACATATATCCGGATAAGAGTTCACCAAGAACATCAATGCTTGTATGGGTTTTTGAAACTCAAAGGCATTTCCCAAATCAGGTCCGGTATCCCTACCACATAACTTCTGAAAGTTAAGCTCCATCGAGGTAGTCGCGGGCTTGTTGTTCACCATTCCAAATCCGGAATCTAACTCCCTCTTACTTTTGCAAATGAGAGGGTCTGCACCTAACAGAAATAGGTCGTCGTCGGAAGGTGTCGGTATGAGAGGCCTATCATCCACAACCTTCGAGCAATGGTTTGGATCGAATTCACTCCTAGTGAGTCTTAGCTTCATCAGACAGTTATCAATCCTCTCATACTATGCTCGGGGTGTTTTGCATCAAGCCATAGAGGGCTTTCTTCCAACTGCATACATGAGATTCCCGATTATGAATCTCAAACCCCTCAGGTTGTTCCAAACCTGTGGACCTGCTACATGAGGGGAATGGTCCCCTTCTAAGGTTTTCCTTTGGTACATCTCAGACATGTACCTTCATGCTCCTTTTGAATTCAGGCATTCCTGTCATCATCTGACTCACATGGGGTATGGTCCCATGATAAGTAGACCTTCAGTGCTATAGATGAGATGTGACAATTGACATGATCCCCAATGGACCTCCTGCAACTTGATACAACCTTGAACTAAAAAGCATCTCTGAAAAATTCCATTTTCAAATATGTACCTTTCCATCGATGAATGCCACCCTGAAACCTCTGACTTCCCTTCCAAAATGGTCACCAGGTTCTTCTTGCAATCAAGTACACAAAAGAGATTCTTGTAAATGAATCGAGTTACCCTCATTCAATTGAGGGGTAACATTCTTTACACCCTTTCCGGGATATGTGGCATCGGCTCCAAGTATAATCCCATGATTGTTTCCATCTCTACTAAGTTACAGAGAGCACCCTCCTATCTGATGAAGTGCCTTTAAGCACTACAATCAATAAGCCAGATTCCCAAAGAATCTGGAGGAGAGGGCCAATACAAGATAACGCTTCTTTATCTTATCAGAAACAACATTTGATTCTTCATACCTGGGGTT
>APFE030538036.1:0-13907 GCA_000404065.3 Pinus taeda | reverse complement strand
GGTTTTATCATTTGAATCATCCAAGAATTGTTCATTTATGTAATGTAAAGGAGGTTGCCCCCTCGAAGAGGCTAAATTCTAAGGCGTTGATCTAGCTTTTTTATCTTTCCTTGAGCTGGTTTCATAACAGTTGTAGCAGCGGCAACACTTGGCAACACACTAAGTGAAATTCAACTTCTCTATCTAGGGGTAGATTTCAATAAAGATTTATCCCTCAAGAAGTATTTATTAATCAAGCAGATTACTTATATTTTTCCACTTAACCCAATTATAGAAGTAGTTCCCACCTTTCCTTCCTTGGTTTAGCACACCAACAAAACTTATTGTTTTGTAATTGTTTATACCTAGGAGAAGGGTAATATGTAATTGCGAGTTAAAGATAATGAGAACCTTATTTTTCATCTCTGGTATTGCTCCACTACTAGTCATGCTATTCAGTTCCATGGAAGAGTCAAAAAGGAACACAAGCATCGTGTCGCTGCCAGCGAGCCTGTTCAGTACCCCAACGAAGTTGCATGCTTCACCTCTCACAGGAAGCCTTTCTCATCTTTGCCCTTTATTTGTTTTATTTATATAAATATGCTTAGGAACTTATTATTTCACAAGGGTGGAAGAGGGGTCCTAACTTATTGAGAGAAAAATAGGGTGTTCCTTCAAAAAAGGTTATATATACCTCTGATATTGGTTTCTTCGCTATTGATTTTCCCCTTTCCCTTCTCTACTTGATTGGATTAGTATGCACAAAATTGAGTAAATTCAATACCAAGTTAAGGAATCATCATGCTAGAATAGATATCAGTATCATGGTTCAACTCAAAGGTTTCCTCTTGAACGTATCATATTTTACATCTGGACATTACCTGATGTTATGTAAAAATTAGTTAATTTTAGGTTATTGTTTAATTTTAGGTTTAGTTAGCTGAAAGGGCACGATCATAAGATCATGCCCTTTCCCAAAGGGTGTCAATGGCGGTATTTAAGCCAGGAGCCCCATTGTAATCAGACATCATCTATCTATTCATTTATTAATAAAGTATTTTTATATATATTTCTGTTATCTAGAAATTTTACACTTCATTGGTATCAGAGCGGTTCATTCTCGGTGTGGAGTTGCCCGTCCGTCCACTGCCCACAGTCCCCCGCCCTCCTGTCGATTGTCCGTACCAAAAACCCGTTGTCTCACCCCGCTATCAACACACCCCTGTCCAAGCCGCGTTGTTTCACTGCCTACGACCCAATTCAATGGTTTTGTACCCCGACTCCCTACGGCTATCCCGCTGGTTCGACTAACCTTCGTTGCCCCTGCTTGCTCTGCCATACACCTACCCTCCCGATTTACATCTGTTGATTGGTTCCGTCAGATTTGACCACCATCTCCAGCGCTATTGTCATCTCCTCCATAGGCCTCGAGTGTTTGCAACCCCAAACAGTCGACGAGAAGGCTACAATTTGAGCCGTCGACGGACTGTTCAGAACTGTCCCTGCGGTGAATTAAATAAATTATTACGCAATGTTAAAAGACTGTGTTCTTCAGCGATCAAAAGTTGTGCCCATTGTGGTGGCCCTGCGGTAATTTTCGTTCAGATCTTCTATTGTCCGCTGACTGTCCATTTACCCGGTCTGAGATACCACTGCCACTGTTCTATTACTGGCCTGCGGTGATATACGCTCGGTCAAAATAGAGTGTGACGGTTCAACAGAACCGTGACTAACCGTAACATACATAGTACATATAGCGTATATATATAATATAACTTATAATAATAAATATATATATTATAATTATATATAATTATATAACAATAAAGTTAACGTAATCGCAAGTTATTATATATATAATATATAATATATATATATATATATTATAGTTAATTAAGTTATAATATAAGTTATATATATTAACGCGTTATTATATACATATATCTATTTTAATATTAAATATATATAATTATATAATATAATATTTATAAATTTTATAACAATAACTTTAATTTTAATTTAGTTATAAGTTTATTATAAAAAAGTTTATTTAATTAATTAAAATTATTTTAATTAATTAAAAAGTTATATATATATTATATATATAATATATATATATATATATATATAATATAAGTAATTTAATATAAAAGTTATATGTAAAAAAATTTATAATTAAAATATATATTAATATTAATTAAATTAAATATATTAATTTAATTAATTATTTAAAAAAAAAAAGGAGGAAAATTATTTTAGCTGGCAAATAAATACACGCCTCCGCAAACCCGCTCAATGTCGACAATGACAATGGCGGATTTTCAAAAAAGGTTGTTGGACGCGGAGCAGAAGATAAATAACAACCACGATGAGGTCAGTAAAAGATTCAATGAAGTCGAGAGCAAACTTGGGGAGCAAGCGGACAAAATCAAAGATCTTCAAGATACGACGAATCGAATAGAAATAAAGATGGAAAATTACCATGCCCAGACAGAAGCAGGGATCAAAGAGGTCTTAACAATGCTGAAAAGTCTGTGTAAAAGGTCGAATTGTACACCCGAACAACTACTGAGAGAAGGTGAAGAGAATCAAGAACACATCTCGTCAGATTCCACTAAGTCCACATACTCTCATGACAAAGTTGAAACCCCAAAAAAATCAGCGATACCCCACCAAGAAGTAAGTAACACAGCCTTTACAAACAAACAACTCTGGAATAACTTTACCAATCAACACCCTTTTTTCGCTCAACCAGTAGCAACATGCCAGCAACGGGCAAAAGTCGAGATGCCTAAATTCGATGGAAACGAAAAAAACAATGTTGCATGGATAAATATGACCATAGAAGAATCACCAGAGATACAAGATCTGATTCGGAAGCATGAAAAAGTATTTCAAGACCTACCTATGAAGATGCAGCCTAATAGGGAAATTGAGCATACAATAGAAGTCAAGGCAAGATCAGACCTTGTCAACATCAAGCCATACCGATATCCACATCACCAAAAAACGAAACTTGAGAGATTAATCCAAGACCTTTTAAAATGTGAGACCTTGATCATCTTAGAATATCTGATCAAGTGGAAGGGCTTACCCGAAAAAGACGTTTTCTGGGTGAATGAAGCATTTTGTCAACAACATTCGTCGTTGCGTATGCTTTGAGGACAAAGCATTCTTTCGAGAGGAAGGCAATGTTATGTAAAAATTAGTTAATTTTAGGTTATTGTTTAATTTTAGGTTTAGTTAGCTGAAAGGGCACGATCATAAGATCATGCCCTTTCCCAAAGGGTGTCAATGGCGGTATTTAAGCCAGGAGCCCCATTGTAATCAGACATCATCTATCTATTCATCTTATTAATATAATATTTATACATATTTCTGTGTATCTGAAGTTTTTATACTTCACCTGACTTAATGCATTTTCCCAAATAAGAAAGGAAAACTAACAAACAATCGTTGTAGTTGTCACAATCCCTGTTCATTTCGCCGCATAGTCTTTTCAAGCCATACATACTCTCACACAATCTCTTATTGATCTACACTAAACAAGAAAAAGGGAAAATAGACAAGACTTTGTAGGAACAAACGACACAAAAGCAATAAAGAAAAAAATACACAGGAAGGAACACAGCCTAGGGCTACTACTAAAAGTAATGTTTAAGATCCTGGCCATTAATGGGAAGAGGTTCAGTCCTCCCATATAAGGATTTCAACTTGTAACAATGGTGGCCAAGCTCTTCTACGATGGTGTACAGTCCAATCCATGGATCTTGAAATTTGGTGTGCTTGCCTTTCTCTTCATGGGCTTTGTCCCACTTCAGTACTAAGTCACCCATGCCAAAAATTTTGTTCCCTGCAAACTTCCTATCAAACCAATGCTTAATTTGGTTATGTATAGGAAATTTATCTTTTGGTTTGAGTCTTTCTTCCTCAAGCTTAAGAAGAGTATCCATCTGACTCTGAACAAGGAGACATGGTTTTCATTGAGATTCTTGAGAAAGTTGAAAGTTGAAAGGAAGGAAGCTACTTGTTTGACGAAAGAGTTGCTTCTTTTCTGTATGCAAGGAAATAAGCATAGGTATTCAGAGAGGGTTTTGGAGTGACACGATCAGCCCATAATTCATTCACCAAATTTCTATGCTCGTTCTTTTTTCAGAGAAAACAGTTTTCTTGGTAATAAGGATTAAGTTCTTGTTTGTTAAAACAACGAGACCGTTTCCCTGAGGGTAATAGTTTGGTGCATGTATTAAAACAATATCATTTTCTAATGCAAACTCATAAAGCTTTAGCGAGGAAAAATAAGTTGCATTATCAAAGACAATCGATGTAGGAACTCTGAACCTGGTTATGATGTTCTTCTTGATAAATTGGATGACTTCTTGATTGTGAACTTGTCTTAGCAAAACTTCTTTGGTCCATACAAGTGAAATAATTTGTTGACGTTAGAATCTATCAGTGTTTCTTTGACGGATGAGGAAATATTTCATCGATAACATCCAATCCCCATTGTTGAAAGGGTTCTTCAACTTCTATGGGAAGCAATGGGGCAATTGACTTCTAATCGTGACCATCACATCTTTGACACACTGGGCACTTTCAGGCATAGGCATGAGCATCCTTAAACAATGTAGGCTAATAATAACCAACGCTCGTCACTTAATGAGCAGTGATATCGCCCACGAAGTGTCCACATATTAGCCCATCATGAAGATCTCTTAACACCCTTTACGAATATAGAGGCTCTAAGCATCTAAGCAAGACATCATTTTGGTGCTTATGAAAAAGCGCACCATGCACAAGTTGGTAAGATAATGCTTTCAAACATATTGCTCTCTTCTGTTTAGTTGATAGGTGTGAAGAAAAGGTTTCATGTTGTAAATATTTTCATATATTTGTATACCAAGATGTGGTTGTACTTGTAGGAGGAACTTGCTCAATATTATACATCTTTATTACCTATTCCCACCTAGAAGGAACTTCTTCTGATGAATCCATTACTTCAGTTGCAAGTCGACAAAGACCATGTCCTTTGATAGTATGAACCAGATTGAATTCAAGGTCATATTCTTGTAAGCACATCATCCAATTCTCTCTCCTTTCACCCAGCTCTTGTTATACAAAGAATGTCGTAAAAGTTGGAAGAGGCACATAGATAATCATGTGAGCTTTCAAGAGGTAAGGCCTAAAGTGTTTAACCACCTTGTACATTGTGAATGCTTACTTGTCAATGGTGGGATAACTCAATTCTGATCCCTGTAAGCTATAACTCATGAAAGATATAGGTCATTCATTTCCTTGATTGTTTTTATGTGTTAATACAACTACAATAGACCTATCAGAAGTGAAAGTATACAACAGGGATCCTTTGCCAAAATCTAGATGGTAAAAGGCTAGAGCATCAACTATGGCTTGCTTGATTCAAGCAAAGCCATATTTTTCCCTCTTATCCCATTTATATATAGCATTTTTCTTTATCATCTCTTGTAATGGTTTGACAATTTGCACATAGCCAGAGATGAACTTGCGTAGACAATTGATATTTCCCAAAAAAGAATGCATCGCTTTCTTGTTCACAGGAAAAGAGATTTGATTATTATAGTTTTGACCCTTTTTGGATAGACCTTGATTCCACTCTAAGCAATAATGCGTCCTAAATAATGTGTCCTAAGAGATTACCTTCGAACACACCAAAGATTCTCTATTTTTGAATTCAAAGCAATTCCATACTTGCGACATCACTCAAAAATCTTCTTTAGATGACGAATATGATCAAATATTTTCTTAGAAAACATTGTTACGTCATCCAAGTAGACAACTACACTCTATCTAATCAATCCATGGAATGTGATTTCCATGGATCCTTGAAATGTAGCGTCAACGTTAATAAGTCCAAATGGCATGCACTTGAAAGCAAAATTTCCCCACTTCATCCTAAAAGTAGTCTTTAATTTATCAGGTTCTACTACTAGCACTTGATTATATCTAGAAAACACATCTAGTAGCAAGAACATCTCTAACCCAAATATTGTCTGGAGTATCTGCTCCATAGATGGCACAAGGTAATTTTCTTTGTCTAAAGCTCATTAAGGTCGTGAAATTCAACACACAGGTGTATCTTGCCAGAATTTTTCCTAATAGGAACCAAGTTGGAAACCCATATAGAATGTTGAGCTTTAAAAACAATCTGAGCATCCAGCGACTTCCTTAATTCCTTTTGAATAAGGGGTTCAAGCATCGGATGAACTTTCCTTTACTTTTGTTGAAATGGTTTCAGCCCTTCTTTAATAGGAATGACATGTTGTATGATGTGTGTGTCATGTGTCTTTAAATCCTCATACGTCTATGTGAATACATCTTGATATTGTTTGAAAAGGAAAATAAAATAATGTCATTCTTGAGTATAACATGTACCGAGGTTCACATATTTTGGATCTTCTTTGAACCCCGGATTCACTTGTTCATGGGACAACGTTGAACTTTACGCCTTTGCATTCACTGGTCCTCTGAAGCTATTTTATAGTTCATAGAGTTTCTCAATAAATACCACACCTTTGGGAATTAAATTTCATTTGGATGCTTGGGTTTCTTTCTCAAAAGCCTTGTCATGGTCATCTTCTTCAATAGTTGCATCTTTGAACACATCCACATTGGCCATGAAGTGCAGTGTTTGTTGGTCATCATTAAACACTCAAACATTAGTGACGTTGTTGGGCACAGATGGCTTATAAATAATTTCTATAGAAAAACCATCTTTTAATGGTGACATTCTAGCAGTTGCATTTGCTAATTTATTTGTGGAAGCATTACGAACTCTAGCAACATAACTAATATTAAATGCTTTAAAAAAAGAAATAAGTCGACATACCTCTTTTTGGTAATTTTTCAAGTTAGGTGAAACACAGTGAATGGTATTCCATTTAGGTATTAAACTTGTACAGAAATTACCTACAAACAAATTCTTAAATTATAAAAATAATGGTGAGAACATAAAATAAACATACATAAATATTTTCCCTAGATCCCAAAACCGGAACTACCAGATTGATTTTTCATTATATTTCTTTCAATGTTACAATACATATATATACATGTATAATCATTCGTAAACCTCAATCCACCAACCCTAGATTATAACATAATTGTAGTTCCCTTGACCATATCTAAAAAATACCATGGGCAAAAAGCCATCATGCCCAAAACCATGCGCAAAACCGCCCAACAAAAAAAATCGGGGCACTACTTTGCAACCCAAAAAAATTATTTTGGGGCCAGTCGTGGAACGAATATAACACATACCCAACATTCTCTCACTTGTCATTTACTTTGCACACAGGGGACCATAGGAGTGCATAGTCATTGATCCAAGGCTACAATTTCCATTGTTTATCTACACCAAGAAAAATTCCTAGTGCTCATAGACTTCGTCAGTGCATCTACAACATTCTTCAAAGTGTCCATTGTTGATTTTTGTAGCTTGGGAGGTACTCCAAGCCTTGAGGATTGAGGGTTTGGAGGAAGAAGCTCCACAAGTGGCCTTGTGGGCTTGAAACCCAAGCTTGCGGTTTTTCACCCATCGATGTTTAGGACAAAACTGTGTGGATATTTCTACACGTGATGGATGGAGATGATAGAGGTCACCGAGATGAACCAAAGACAACAAAAATTGTTGAAATTTGAGCTGTAGAAGTTGAGATATGAAGTTTTGAAGTATATGTGTGGGCATGCATGAGAAGAAGTCAAGTCGGCCCAATGTTAAGAGGCCTAATGACAAGTTGTCAAGCCCTCTTAGACAAATTGCTGGAGCCCTTGTGTTTAGTATAAATACAAGGTGAAGTTGAAGTCATTTCTCACTATTCAAGTGCAACAATCACATAGTTTGTGTGGTCTAAAGCTAGCCGCAACTTAGGAGGACAAGTTCGAGTTGGAGAAAGGTTAGTTTGGCATCTTCTTGATGGGCTAGGAGGTTCGAGCTAGTGTAGAGAGGCAGTCACATGCCTTAGGAGTATCTTGGGTTGTGTTTTCGATTAATTTATGTGTGGTATCTCATCCCTCAAGTAGGTCGCAACTCCCAATTGATTGTACAAGTCGGTCGCAAGTCATCTAGCCATTGAAATAGGGTGTCGTGGAATTGTTGGGTGACATAGCTAGGCCACAGACCTTATTTCTTTGAACAAGAGGGCCAAGAAGGGTTACTTGGGGCTGGTATTAGCCCAGAAATGGAGCAGATTGTTGACAGATCTTGAGAAGAGGAGGTCGCAGATGTAGGAGGTCTTTTGGAGGTGAAGGAGGAGCTGATAGAGAACTATTAGAAGCCTTAACCAGTCCATTGACGTGATAGCAGTGCACAAAAGTCCAAGACAAGGAAATGTATGGTTGGTTAATGTCTTTTGTTACTAGGGATGAGGTTGTTCCAAAAGGAGTTTGGACAGCAGTTTTTCGGACATCGAGAAGTGTTGATCATAATCAGTGTTGCATAATGTCAAGAGGAGCAGCAGAACATTGTAGGGAAGTTTGGTCATCCTCTTGAGTTGATGATTTGGGTTTGGATGGGTATCCTAGGAAAGGCAAATTTGAGGAGTTTGTTAGTAGCCATGTAGAAGGGTATCCATAGGTGTTGGATGCCCTAACTAGGAGAAGATGCTACAGCAATATTTTTCAATTGTGGTCTGTTGGAGGGCAACATGAGAGTGGACCAAGCGTGGGTGTGGATTGGGCATTTATGGTCTGTTGGAGGACATTGTGATAGTGCCCAAGTTGGAGCCCAGTGTGCACCATCTTCATAAACCTAGGTGGTTACTAGAGTGGTAGAAGTTGAGCTCAAGGTTTGATCAGCGAGAGGAGCAGTTGATTAACCCTAGAATTGTGTGTGGAGAAGGACATCTATAGGAGATGATGAGAAATCCTTCTAGCCCGTTTTCATTAAATAGACATCTTACAGTGACAGGTGGCAGCCCTTTGTGCCCTATGTTGGTCTTCATTGGAGCAGTGTGGGAAGACCATAGTGGGTTGAAGTCCCTAAGTAGTTGAGTAGCAGCAATGGGCAGATTGAGAGGTGTTCCCAAATAGAGTTGTGAACAACTCAATAGGAGTCTCGATGTGTTGATGTGTTGATGTGTTGATGCAAGAGAGATCAACTAGTGAGCAGATTGGATAGATGAGGTTCAGTGACAAGATGGACTTGGATCGTTGATAGAGTTAGCATTGCAAATCGGGAGCCAAAGAACCGAGAAAGTACAAGGTATGACCGAGAGGAGCTAAGAGCATGTGACAACCAGATATATGGTCAAAGTATCTTGTTGATGGTAGATTGGTTGTCAATGGATTGACACCATGCCCAAGTTTTGTATTCTTGTACTAGTGGATGTATGATGGCCATTATCCCTAGTACAAGAGCCCTAAACTCTTGTATTATTCAGTTTGATTAATATAATGAAGTTGGGTTGAAAACTATAAAAAGTTGTTTATATTTTGTGAACTAATAGATTTATTGTTGTTTATATTATGTTGTGTAAAGTAGTTTCATTGTGATCTTTGGTTTGGTAGCATCAGTGATTTAAGATTCTATCCTAGACACCAAGATTGTGGAAAAACAACATGGTTTCACAGCGTATCTCAGCTAATTTGAGGGACAATGAATCAAAGTGTTCATAGCGAAGCAACTCAGAGGGATTTGTGGGTGTCTACATCATGGAGCAGAGGGTTTAATTGGGGACATGGAGATGTGGTCTTGACAGGCTATATGGCGAGAAGGGATAGGAGTTCCGCTAGATCGGTGGTGAACCTGGTGCACTTCAGTATGTTGTGTGGCAATTTGCAAATCATATACTTCCTACGTTTTGTGATGGATGGTTGGGACAGCTCGACTATTTCTTCGACATGGACGAGATCAGTTTGATCGAGATGGATTCATGTGATGAGCTACAAATTGGCAAGCTAGAGTCTTCATTGGATCGTGATGTTGCATATCCAAGATTGGAGGGATTTTCACGAGTTGTATTAGATCCAGGAGGATGAGTGCTTGCAAGATTGAGCCAATGGAGATCATGTAGGCTTAGAGGGAGCATCCTTATGAAGGTTAATGGTATTCAGGTTCAGATTGTTGGGTTCATTCTACAGAGCATGCTGCAGTGATGGATGGTGTCGTTGGATGATGATAGTTACTTCCTAGTCTTAGAAGTACCTCTCTCGCTAAGAGGGAGTGTTGATTTTTGTAGCTTGGGAGGTACTTCAAGCCTTAAGGATCGAGGGTTTAAAAGAAGGAGCTCCACAAGTAGCCTTGTGGGCTTGAAATCCAAGCTTGGGGTTTTGCATTCATCGATGTTTGGGCCAAAACCGTGAAGATATTTCTACATGTTATGGATGGAGATGATAGAGGTCGCCAAGATGAATCGGACGCAATGAAAATTGTTGAAATCTGAGTTGTAGAAGTTGAGATATGAATTTTTGAAGTATATGTGTGTGCATGCATGAGAAGAAGGCAAGTCGGCCTAGTGTTAAGAGGCCTAATGATAGGTTTTCAAGCCCTCTTGGATGAATTGTTGGAGCCCTTGTGTTTACTATAAATACAAGGTGAAGTTGGATTCATTTCACATTATTCAAGTGCAACAATCACATAGTTTGTGTGCTCTGAAGTTGGTCGCAGGTTCGGAAGACAAGTCTGATTTGGAGAAAGGTCAGTGTGACATCTTCTTGATGCTCTAGGAGGTTTGAGCTAGTGTAAAGGGTCATATGCATGCCTTAGGAGTGTTGTGGGTTGTGTTCTGGGTTAATTTATGTGTGGTATCTCATCCTCCAAGCAAGTCGCAAGTCATCTACCCATTGAAATAGGGTTTCGTGGAGCTATTAGGTGACATAGCTAGGATGCAGTTCTTGTTTCTTTGAACAGGAGGGTCAAGAAGGGTTACTTGGGGCTGGTATTCAGCCAAAAGTTGAGTAGATTGTTGATTAAGCTTGAGAAGAGGAGGCTGCGGCTGTAGGAGGTCTTCTGGAGGTGAAGGAGGGGCTGACAGAGGACTACTAGAAGCCCTAACCAGTCCATTGACGTGACAGCAATGCAAAGAAGTCTAGGACAAGGAAAGGTATGGTTGGTTGATGTGTTTTGTTGCTAGGGATGAGTTTGTTCCAAAAGGAGTTTAGACAACATTTTTTAGGACATCTAGAAGTGCAAATCATCGTCAGCGTTGCATAATGTCAAGAGGAGTAGCAAAATGTTGTAGGGAAGTTTGGTCATCCTCTTGAGTTGATGATTTGCAAGTGGATCGTTATCCTAGGAAAGGAATATTTGAGGAGTTTGTTAGCAACCATTTGGACAGGTCTCATAGGTGTTGGATGCTCTAACTAGGAGCAGATCCTACAAAAATATTGGTCACTCGTGGTCTGTTGGAGCGAAGCATGAAAGTGGACCAAGTGTGAATGTGGATTGGGAATTTATGGTCTACTATAGGACAATGTGATAGTGCCCAAGTTGGAGCCTGGTGTGCACCATATTTATGGACTTAAGTGATTTCTCGAGTGGCATAAGTTGAGCTCAAGGTTTGATCAGGGAGAGGAGTAATTGAACAGTGTTAGACTTGTGTGTGGAGAAGGACATCTACAGCATATGATGGGTAGTCCTCCTAGCCCGTGTTCATTTTAGGAGACGGAGATCTTACAGTAATAGGTGGCAGCGCTTCGTGCCCTATGTTGGTCTTCATTGGAGCAGAAAGGGAATACCATAGTGGTTAAAGTCCCTGAGTAGCTAAGTAGCATCAGTGGGTAGATTGAGAGTTGTTCACAAATGGAGTTGTGAACAACTCAACACGGGTCTCTATGTGTTGATACGTTGATGGACAAATGATCAACTAGTGAGCAGATTGCATAGGGGAGATTTAGTGGCCAGATGGACTTGGATGTTTGATAGAGGCAGTGTTGCAGATCGGGCGCCGAAGGACCGGGCAGGTATAAGGTATAACCGAGAGGAGCTAAGAGAGCATAAGATAGCGAGATGTTTAGAGTATCTTGTTGAGGGTAGATTGGTTGTCGATGGATTGAAACCAAGCCCCATTTTTGTATTCATGTACTAGTGAATGCATGAGGGCCATTATCCCTAATACGTGAGCCCTAGATTGTTGTATTATTTAGTTGGATTAATGTAATGAAGTTGGGTTGAAAATTGTAAAAGGTTGTCTATATTTTGTGCTCTAGTAGATTTACTGTTGTTTATATTTCGTTGTTCAAAGTAGTTCGTTGTAATATTTGGTTTGGTAGCATCAATTATTTAAAATTCTATCATAGACACCAAGATCATGGAAAAACAACATCCACCTACCAACACCACCTTTTTGTATTCAACCATATCCCTCACAAAGTGATCCTAAACATCAATGTGCTATGTCTTTGAATGATAAGCATGGTTATTTGCCATGAAAATTGCACTTTGGTTGTCACAGTATATCCTTGTATCTTGTTGTACCAACCCTCTACTTGAACATAATTTTACAACCAAACTGCTTCCTTTCTTGCATGAGTCGCTGCCATGTATTCATCCTCTATATTTGAAAGTTCCACTATAGAATGCATCTTACTCATCCAGTTTACTGCTCCTCCAAATAGGTTAAACACCTACCCACATGTATATCTTCCTCGATCCATATCTCCAACCCAGTCTCATCTACATAACCACAGATGTCCAAAACTTTGTCCAATCCTAGTCTTCCTTGGTAGCACAAACCATAATCACCAGTGCCACACAAATACCTGAAAACCCACTTCATTGTTGTCCAATTCTTCTTCCCTACTTTCGACATAAACCTGCTCAATACTCCCACTGCATAAATGCATTCTTTGCAAAGTGTAAGGACAAAACATAAGGTCATTTAATAATATTTTACCCTTACAAAAAGGACTAGACTAAAATGTATTATCTAAAAAGGAAGAACCACCTCTGGCAAGAATGCTCATTAGAAGAGTATTTTGCAAAGTGGCAACAAAAAGCAAAACTCAAAGCATTTAAAGGTTTTCCTTTTATTATATCCTATAGAGTATGACTAACCAAGGGAACTAAAATCTTACCACCACACCTGGGTTGGTCAACGTTTTCATATTATGCCAGCGTGTATGATGTGTGTTGTTGCTTGGCAAACATGGCACCATCCAAATTACCTCTTAGCACAGGCCCCACTAGTCAACCTCGCAACGTGTTTTGTAAAATAATTTTCATTATATTAATTTATTCATGCCTTGGGGTCACAACATAAAAATACTTAATTTACACCCCCAAGGCTCCAGAGATTGAACTTTCGAGGTTGTTCGTGCATTCGAACCTTCGCACAACTCCCCACAAACATCAACCTATTCGGCCCTAAATTAGCTACTCGGGACTTCGAGGTCGAAGTGGAGGTGCACTTGCCAGCGACTCTCGAGCCCCAAACAAACGGTGTTTTCACACTTAAGTGCACAACTAGGGTCTTGCCTCGACTCTTTCAATCGTGTGCGCTGAAGTCCGGGGCCACCCAAACTACCTCCTAACTTGCCTTAGCCATGAAGGCACAAGCATCAAATTGTATAATCATTATCATCTATAAGGGTGTATTGTGCACCAATTCCACCCATTTAGAAGGGCTTCTTCTTTGTTTATTTTGTTACTAGGGGCTTCCTACCCTGACAAGACTTTCTCATGTGCATAGCTAGATTTTATCGTGATCGAAATAGAGGTCTTCCCACAACTTGGATATGATTCAGCTCCAAGGCTTTCAAGTCTTCCTATTGATAATGCCAAGTGAGTTACCTTCTCACAGGATTTTCAAAGTTCACCCTAAGACTCCATCGCATGTAATTGTCCATTAAAACTACAAGTCGTCATATTACCTATTACAAAATAATATATTCACAGGGAAGCTCAACCAACTCCCAAATGCATACATGTATAAACATATTTCATTCATCCATAA
>APFE030538026.1:52799-66131 GCA_000404065.3 Pinus taeda | reverse complement strand
ACTAATCCTTTTTATAGAATTGTCAGATTCAATTTCCAAAGGTTTTAATTACACTATAGAGTTGAGTTCTGAGAGAGTTGTGATTCAAAGTGTTAAGTATAGCAGCTATGACACTTGAATGAAGACAAGCATAATAGATGTATTAGGCTCTGTTATAAGCTTAACTGCATATTATAAGGGACTTGGTTGGCTTTTTTATAATTTTATAAACAAGTTCCATGTTGTGGAAATGTGAAAAAAGAATAGTGATATTGCCACCATGTGGCCCTTGTCATATATGGTTTTATACTTTTTCAAAAAATTCTCTAAGATTTCACAATGCTAAGATTCACTAGGACCTTACAAAGTTTTATTATTTAGTGAAAGACTTGCCAAGATCTTACAATATTTTATAATCGAGTAAAATATTCGCCATTACTGGTGAGAGATTTGCCAAAAAATTATATATACATATTATATTATTGATAAAATCGCCTTGCATTTTTCCTCTATACCATGGAGATTCGCCCATTTATTATACATATAAATTTAGGTGGGTTCTTAAAATTTTCCCTAATGAGGCACGAGGAGGAGAAAGAACTTGGTGTTAATAACCAAGGCATAACTCAACCATTGGAGGTTATGTAGAGACCTCAATTTGCAGGCTCGAGATACACCAAAGGAGAATGCTTGAAGGTGTTAGATTCTTCAAAGACATAATTGAAATCATCGAGGAAAAAGAATGATGGGAACACATCTCCATCATCCCATGGCAAGGAAAGAGTTGAGGAAAGCTCTCATCTCCATAATGACATCAAATACAATAAGGGAAGGTATAACCACTTTCGATCTTCGAATGTTCATTTCGGTTATAATCATGTTGTTAATGATGAACGTAGAACATGGCATAAAAAAAAATGTACCTTTTGTGGATTACATAACCATACATTTTCTAAGTGTTGGAAAAGAATGGAAGCACACAAAAGGATGAGGCGTGAAAGACCCTCTCAACAACATGTAAAGAAACATGTTAAGAAGATCTGGAGGAAGAAAACCTATTGTAGTCATTGCAACAGAAGTGGCCATCAAAGAGCCACTTGTTGGAGGCTCCATCCAGAACAACGCCTTAGAGACGGAGTGTCAGTGCATGAACTAGATGAAACGATTGATCGAAAAGCAAGACCATCACAGGGTGATGACCTGTTCACCTTGATAAGTGAAAAATGGTTTCTATACATCTTAGCATTTCATGGTCATACTTTTGTAGATCATTTGTTGCATTTTAAAATGTAAAAGTGATGACGTGTTTCCATCACTTGTTCAGCAACAATGATGTATGGTCTTAATTTGTGTAGCGTGATAAACTGTGAAAGTGATGTCATGTTTCCATCACTTGCCAAAGCAAAACAATAGTGTTTGGCCTTATGTTTGTAAATCATGAGTTATAGTCATGATGTGTTTTCCATCACTTGTTGAATCAACAATGATATGTTGGCATTGTTTTCGTAGCTGGGGTATTACGTCCATCTTGATGTAAACTTGACGACCGAGTATGTCTTACAAACTTGTGGCAAGTATGGGACGCATGGTTCATTAGTTGGTCATGAAATTCAAGCATGTAATTTGCAGAACAATGTACTACATGATGCAAGGTTGCAGGTGTGAGCTTATCTCTTAAGGCTTCGAAGAACAAAGGTGAAGGAGATGGAAGTGAGACCTTTCAGGATGCTTGTGATGTAGACAAGGTAGAGAGAAGTTGCAAATTATTTTTCATGCTTTTGGAGGACCAAAAGTTCCTCAGTGGGGAGGATTGATCCAGGTGGCTCTAGAGACACACATAGGAAAAACAGGACTTAGGAAAGCTAAAAGACCAAAGTGTTTGGATTATGCTCTAACTAGAATCAGAGCATAGATCTCATCGTCCTGATCGCAGTGGCGCAAAACGGTTCATCAATCCGAGTTGGGTTGAACTTTTGCTGACTTGGCAGGCTTAAGGAGGCCACAATTTGGACAGAACCTAGCCACCGGAATCCGGACAACTCTGGTCAGATTCTGGGTGAAATCATGGGTTGTTAAAAAGACTCCTTTGGTCCAAAAACGAATTTTAAAAAATGCATAAGTTTGTTATATAATATATATATATATATATAATATATATATATAATATATATATATTATATATATATATATATTAAAAAAAGGGGTGGCGGGCCACCAACCCTGCCATCCCAAAATTGTACCATATAAAAAATAATTAAAATAGTGGGGCAGGTAGCCATGATCCCACTGCCCCTCCTAACCATGTGCAAATGTCGATGGAAGATAGGGGTGCGGGCCACCAAAAACAGTGGAGCTGCCGCCCATAGTTAAAACAATAAAGCAATGTTATGTTATTTCGGGAGGGGCAAGATTTGATCCCCTGACCCCTCAACCATTTTTGTTTTTAACCATTACACCAAACCACTTTCTTGTTAAGTTTTCCCATCAAAACTATATTTAAACGTAGTTTGTTAGTGCACCCAGGAGGAAGGTAGTGCATGCAGTTCGAGGTCAACTTTTGCAGGAGGGGCGAAATTTCATTTTGTAAGAATTTGAAAATTTTTATATGGTTTCCTCACTTCTCGACGCCACGAACACAATGGTGATGTCCATGTCTCCATCAGAGTTCTAAATTTTTTAGCCAATTTCTAGTATGCAGGTGGAACCATGACCGCTGCAAAAACAGGGAGCAGAACCATGATCCTTGAAATTTTCCCGTGGAGGTAATTTTTCTCCATGTCAGAACATAGTCAAGTTTATAGTGGTTTTTCATGGTTTTCCGCAGGGATCACAATGGTGATTTCAGATTCAACCTTTGAGTTGCAGATTTCCAGTCCACCCATGGAGCAGAATCTTTAAGGAATCTAGGGGGAATCTAAAAGATTCCTTGAGCCCCAGATTCTCAACTTCTCAGAATGGACGATCGATTTTACACTATTCGATGTCACAACTATGATGATGCATTCAAATTTTTCATTTTATCATTCTATTCTTCAACCACTTTTCTAAGTGGAATGCAGGTGTCAGCATTTATGTGCGAGCAACCATTTCCATGCAATTGATGTCATGAGATTGATGGCACGAACAACTTCAGCAGTTTGACACTCACTTCTTTAGATGGCCCTTGGTTGTGAGGTATATGCAGTGTGTTCATGTACTTATTGTGTTATGCATTGTGTTGCACAGATCCCTGTTTGATGTTGATGACGGATCTTGTTTATTACTTGTTTTCATGATTCCTGCTTGATGTGACGCGAAATCGTCTATGTGATGTACATGCTGTCATGATTCGCCATGCTATGTTTTGAGATCCCTTTGTTGTATGTTGATGGGATACTCATGTTGTCATTATTCATGTTTTTCATTGAGATCCCCTTTATGCCATGTTAGCGAGATGCTCATCATGCATGAGTTTATGTCATAATAATAGGAGATCTTTTGACTGAGTTCCTGTAGTGCAAACTCTCTTGGAGCCACTACCCCGTGAAGGAATTTTCCTTGTATGATAGCAACATCACCTCTTATGTACATCATCATTATAGACAACACTTAATGCAGCGGCTTGCACCATCTTGACACCAAGGCCCGGAGACGTAGACCCTCCTGGACGAACTCCATTATCAACGTCTTATGTTTTCATTTGCTGATGATTGACATGTTCCTTCTTCTTTACAGTATGCACATGTTTCATTTATTTTCTTTTAAAAATGCAATTATACACAACATGAATGTAAAAGGTCTTGGAAGGGTCCTTTGTCACACCCGGACCTGGATCAACTAGAGCCTAATCATGGAAAACTCTATACATTATGCTCTATTGTAACATAATGGTACCAAGCCTTGTACTATGTTGTTATGTCCTCAATATTTGGTGGGAGATCTGGTTTATATATGACTCTTGCCTCCATTTCATCCAAGTAAATAGTTTTGGACCTAGTTTGAACATTATTCCATAATAATAACAACTTAATGTTTAACTTGGCAACTCTACCCACAGGTTGTTGAATGTTCTTCCTTATGATCTCAAAGTCTTATTTAATAGCCACATGCCTTAAATATCTCAATAATTATTCAATATCCTACTTAACATCATTTGTTCACTTTTTTCTACAAATTCTCCAACATAAGGAATCATGTGCACTCTGACCAAGGAGTCCAGAGCATGGTATATTTGTGAATAAGAAGTTATGATGTTGGTCACACAAGTGCATAGTTGTTTGTTCCCCTATATAAACACTATAACCTCAACCCTTTCCAATTGTAATTCCTGCATTGTTTTCATGACCAACTCCAACGATTCATTTCTATACTTTGTACCCCATTGTTGGATCACATTGATGGTTGTGGAAATCACCTTCAGAACTTTCACATTCTCCCACGATTGTTCTTATATTGCATTTAAGGGAACCACTACCTTACGAAGGGTGATCATTTCTTCATACAACTGTCTCAAATGTCATCCATTGATTGAATTTCCTAATCTATATATTCTCGCATCTCTCTCATGTGAGAATTAGTGGAAGACAATATTTGCTCCTTGGTGAGGATATGATCAATCTTTTCTTTCACTACAGCTAGGTCCATTGCTAATTTCTCATTTTCACCCATCAAGAAATTTGTGTTTACCTTTGCGACTCCTGCAAAGGATAAATTTGAAGTTGTGACTATCCTTATATTCTTCTTGTTATTGGGCACAATTGCCCTCTCTGTATGATTGAAAACAGGATGAACTAGCTCATTACGAAAATATTTCCACTTTTCTTGCACTATTTTTTCTTTAGTTTATCAAATTTAAGGTTGGAAATATCCATGGCCATATCATCTTCTAGAGGAGATATTCCCATCCCAGTGAATAGGATGTGGCCTCCAGTAAGAAGAGGTGAAGGATAACTATTGACTTGTTCTGCAATGGGTACAATATTGGCTTCCTCGTTATCCTCCTCTCATTCAACCTCCATGTCTTGAGCCTGTATCTGCTCCTTAATTTTGCTTACAATTTCGTCATCCTATTTTTGCCTACTTTCTTCATCCATCAATTATTTCTTTTTTTCTTCCTCAAATTGTTTCTGTCTTGCTTCGTCTTCTTCATTCTTTCTCAATTCTTCCTATTCTTGCATGCCTTCCTAAATTATTTCCTTTCCTATTCCTCTTTATGTATTTTTTCCTCCTCCTATATCTTTTCCTATTCCTTCTTTTTCTCTAATTCTTCTTATTTCTTTCTCCTCTTTCCTTTTGCAATGGCCACACTCAGAATAATAGGATCTGATCTGAACTTTCATCTTCGCTCCGCTACAAGATTATGCATAAATTTCCTCATGTACTTACCAATGGTAACTAGAGTGTGTGCTTTCTGTTGATTCCCTTCGTGGACAACATCCTGCTCATGAACTGTACTGGAAGGGCCTTCCTCACTGCTTGGTGCATGTATTCAGGAGGCATTATAAAAATTATTTATCTTATTTTCCTCTTTTCAGCAATAAGACTCATAATCCAAAGCAAAATGTAACTTGGGATAGTGTCTTTTGCAAACTCCCTAGGATCGTACATGTGAAATCTCATCTCCCTAAACTTAAAGTCGTTAAGTTATCCAACTTCTGCTTGTGCAACCTATAATCTCTTGAGATCATAGGATCCCACTTGCAGAGTAAAGGAAGGCCAAGGTGCCTTCTTTTTCTTTGTGGAAACTAAGAAACACATGTGCTAAGATGATAAGAAACCTCCTACATGACCACTTTATCTATTGATGAGCCTTGGTATTTCCCCAAGGATGTTGCAACTCTCTAGGGCTTCTCAACTTAAATTATCAAACTAGGGTTCGTACAAACTTAAAGGTGACAGTGTTATATGCACAACAAGTTACATTCTACTCATGTCACCCTCAGTCATGAGATCAAATCAAGGTGTTTATAACCCACTCCTTCAACTAAATATAAAGATAAAATCATGTCATAATTACAAGGAGATTCACATGATTCTATCTACATAAATTAAAATGCTAATCTTTCAATGTAAATGTTGAATTGAGATTGCATATAAAAAGGGAAAGAGATTGTCTAGTTGAAAGAAGTCAAACATGTTATATTATTTGTATTCTTAATCCAATAAACAACCTACTTGCATGAATCAATTATCTATTTTCAACTTCCTTGGAAATAAGAAATTTAACTTTCAACACAAAAAATGCTATCTCTCATTATATTTGTTGTCCTATGGTTGCAGTGAGGAAACGTTGGGGTTGGAGTGGACTTAGAATCTTCCACAATCATGAATCAGTCTTGTGGGCCCTTATTCAACTTCAATACTTAAGGATTGAAATCTAGAACTAATTTGGTTGAAGAAAATAATGCTACATGTATGCTACAGGAAGTGGTACAGGAGGCTCTGTATTGCTACAATAGGAGGCATTATTTTGCTACCGGAGGAGGGTCTAAGAGGCTTTTGCGGTAGAAATGGTGCCTTGTGGGTAGTAGAAGGTGGATGAAGGTAGAATAAGGTAAAGGAATGGTGTGGGAGCCCCTTGTCCAAGACTAGTACCCATTGGAGGTCTATCTTGAACCAAAGTGTGTTCCCACGTTGTTCTCCATTTGCCTTACAAAAGTGGCATCAGTGGAAAAGTTTGAAAGAAATTTGAGGTGTCTAGAAGGGAGATGGAGTGGCCTAGGTGGATGTAGAAATGTGTTCCCACTGTTGTAGGTCAACACAATCATTGCAATCCTATCAAACACGTGCATCAAATGATCACTATTACATCAAGGTAAGTTAACATGGAAGATATGAGTTGAATTTTATTGAAATCTACTATACCTTGCAACATAACTTCTTATTGACAAACTAATACTACCAACTTCTAAAGTGCATAAAATAAACATGAAGAAGGATTAGAGTCAAGCACTAGGCTCTTAGTAGCTACTACTAGCTGGAACAAAATTTTTAATCCTAATGATCCTCTTGGTTGGTTTATTTATACAACAAGTAGCTGACGGAATATCCCTTGAAAAGAGGAGTGATTCCCTACAAAATCTTGAGATTTCTGGATTTGGTTCCCCTTGGCCTTCACATGGACTTGGAGTTCCTCAGCTGCTAGTGAATTCAATTTGTTGGTGAAAATTCTTTGATCTGAAGCCAAGTTGGAGATTTAATGAGGTGGGCAAGTCTCTTGTATTCTCTCTGGTTGTCTCCATCAAGCCCTTGCATAGTAAATATCTCCAAAAATGCTTCTTCTTTCCTGCATATTAATCACATTATGCCATTCAATATGAAAAACACCATTTAAGTCTTCCTAGTAAGAATATTATGGCTAAAAATGCAAATTAATGTAAGAAAATGAGAGTTTTAAGGGCTTGAGGATAGCTCAATGAACGTCAAAATATTCAGTTGTACCAACCTTTGCTCTAAAGGTGTGGTATTGGTGAGAAGTGTGATGACTGAGTGTATGTTATGAATATTGTTCTCAGTGGGGAGGATAGATTCGACAACATAGATTAACTATAAGGGCATGAATCCTGTGGATGATTTTACCACTGTGCGGTACGACCACATGGATGAAAACATCATATGGTACCAATTTGTTTTTTGGTTGCCCGCCATACACTGCAACATTATTTTGAGGAATTTGTTGACAAATTCTACCTAGCCATTGGACTGAGGGTAGTATGGGGAATTGAACTCATGGGAAAAACCAAGGTGTTGGGATAATTCCTAAAATGTTTGTCATGATCGGATACCAAATCATTGGGAACACTGAACCATGTTATGACATGGTTAAAGAACAATTGTGCAACAATTTCTATGGTGTTATTGTATGTGAGCATGGCCTCTTCCCATTTATTGAAGTAGTTGACGACAATCACAATGTACTTATGGTTTCCTAATGATGGGGGGTTGCAGGTCATGAATTCAATGCCTCATTTGCAGCTATAAGGGAGCTAGTGGGGCTCGTGCCTTATGACATATCTTTGGAACTGCTCACATCTTTTGATTTATTGAATGCAATCATGGAAAAATGGTGGGAAAAATATAACTGGCACAGAGGACATTCTTAGCGCTAGCCATCCCTCTGAGGTGGGCATCGCAAGCACCATTGTGGAAATCATTTAATACCTGCTCGGCTTGTTCGTGAGTGAGGGATTGGTGGAGGATGGTGTCAAGGCTTGGTCGATAGAGGACATTATCCAAAATGAGGTAATGGGGGACCTGGTGACATATGTGCCTCTGTTCTTAGTGAGTAATTTAAGGTTTGAACTTTTGAGTTTGTAATAATAGGAGGATGTGTTTGTACCAATGGTCACTCGTTGATAATAAGAAAAAATGTTCATTGGTGAACGCATCAATAATGGGGGCTCCTTGGGTCTCCATTAGAAGATCATTGATGAAATCAACAAGGATAAGGGAATTCTTGCTCTTAAGGTTGGAAAACTGAAGATTGAATTATTGCAGGATAATGACCCATCAAATGTATTTTCGATTCATCATAGAAAGAGTGAGCAAGTATCGCATATGGTTGATATTTGCTACTACAATGGTGTTTCATAAGATTATGTAATGTTGAATATTTCCGTACAAAGTGGATGAAAGATAAGGCCGTCTTTTTGGTTGGCTCATACTTCAACGCAGGCCTAAGGAGGTTCTTCCTAATGTAATAGATTATGTGCTCTCTATTATCAAGTACTTCTTGCACCAATACCCCAGCGATGGCTACTTTAGATGCTGAGAGGTATAGTCCTTGTTATGGTCAAGAGGGCTAATCAAAGGTGCCTGAGATAATGCGTCTTTTAGGGATTCAAATGAGTCTTGTGCCTCCTGATCCCAGTGGAAAGGGATATCTTGACAAAGTAGGTACAAGAAGATATGAGCTCAATTGACATAGTCAGGAACAAAGTGGAGTTAGAAGTTAGCCTTAGCCTGCAAGCTTTGGAGCTGCTTTAAAGTTTTTGGAGGTGAAATTTCCTTGACAGCTACGACTTTGAGAGGGTCGACTTTAATACCTTGCTCGGAACCAATGAATCTTAGTAGTCATCCCACATAAACACAAAAGACACACTTGAGAGGGTTCAAGCATAAGTTATATTTTCGACATCTTTCAAACACTAGGCGAAGGTCCTCTTAATGGTCTTCGCGCTTTTTGGATCATACAATAAGGTCATGCAAATAACTAAGAATGAGATGAGGCAGATCATGAAAGATATCATTCATGGCTCGCTGGAAGGTGGAACCAACATTTTTAAGGCCAAAGGGCATCACTTGATATTCAAATGTGCCCCATGGGGTTGTGAAGGCTATTTTATGTTGATCAGTTTGGCAAATATGAATTTGATTATACCCAAAGAACTTGTCCATGAAGGATAGTGCTTCATGGCCTGCAAAAGCATTGATAACTTGTTTGATGAATGGCGTAGGATAATTTCCCTTGGGACATGCTCATTTCAGATCTCAAAAATTAGTACAAACATGTATGGTTCTCTATTTTTTCATGACGGGTTCAGGGTTATAAACCCAAGACGTGTAAGCGATAAGATATATGAAACTAGCTTTGTAGAGCTTCTAAATTTCCTGCTTGATCACTTATGCCTTAGAGGGATGTAGTTGACGTTACTTCTACCTAATAGGGTGGGAGTCAGTTGAGGTGTCAATATGATGTTCCACAATGTTGGGACTAATGCATGGAATTTCAGAGTGAGCTCATGCAAATATATCCCTATACACTTGGAACAGGGCAGTGTATGAGGCCAGCACTTCTTGAGAGAAAGCCACCCCTAGTGAGATATCTTCAACTATGCCATGTTTGCTTAAAATTTTGACCTTAATGGTAGGTGAAATATTTGACATGTTCCCTTCCTTGAATGCATATGGTGTCATGATAGGATTCTTAAACCAATCTACCTGTCCTTGAGGCAGGAAATATTTTGATTCTATGGTGCAAATATCAAGGCTAGGTTCGTCATTTGGTACAAATGATTTCTGAGGTAGAAATTACAAGCGATGGTGCATGACATCCCATGAACATTTGAGTTCCTTCATGGCCTCTAGAATTTCTTCTTCTAAGTGGAAAATATTATCTAGTGGTGAATTGGATTGCATGAGGCCATGAGGTGGGAGTTTATGCCTAGTTGTGTTGGTCGACAAGAAATAACATGTTTCGATGGTTGATGTTGTAGAACTTAGCGAATTTGACAACGTGCATATGGGATGGGTCTGCAGCATCGTTTATGGTACAACTGGTGTGGTGGATTTAGTAGTGTCGACACCAAAAAATGATGAGAAAATAACACGAATCATGGTTCCTATGAATAAGGAATATGTTTTGTAACCATTAGGTGGTGGTAGAATTTTCGTAATGGTAATTTGATAATGAGTGGGAGGAATTTATTATAGCGTGGGTAATGTTTGAAGGGAAAATTTTTCTTCTTCGCGATGAGGTTGACTTTGAATCCTAAGATGTATAAATGTTTGTAACATATTACATGTCTCAGAACTATGAGAGTTACTGCAGAAAATATTGCACACAGAACTAGTGATAACGCTATAAATGGTGTCGGTGTCAATATCATCCATAGCATGAGATCATGACTCTTGGTTGCTGCCATAAGGTGGGGTAATATTTGGTGCCAACAACCTCTAGATCTTAGTATCGGCATGAGGTATGTTCCCAATGTGAGGTTTTCTTAATGCTGCTCTCACTGCTTGGAAATGTGGAAGGTACTAACAGTTCTACTTATGGTGTTCTTTAGAGCAGATGTGACACTAATGGCACGAATTTCTACCATAGTTAGGTCGCGGAGTATGGACCAACAAGAAAAAGATGGATTTAATATTTCCCAATTCCCAACATTGTTTTACAAGGTGGTTGGGTGTATCACATAGGGCACATGTGTGGGGTGATTTTGACAAAGTTGCATTAGGTCATTTTGCCTTTCTTCTAAAGCCAGATTGATGGTGATGGGGGTTGATATATTGATGGGCACCTTCCTTTGTATCAAGTGGTTTTTTGTCCTTGAATATGCACAAGATGTTCCTTGATTTGTCATTGCCCACTAGTGTTGTGTTATCTGTGGATTAGGTATCTGTTTTGACTAGATCGAAGTTCACAGCGATGCATTGATGCATGAAATCCAACATTTCATAGAATCATGAAAGGTGTGGGAAACACTTGGTATGATGCTATCTTGCACAAATGTGGCAACCATGATGCCTACATCTAGGTCTATTGCTTAGGTTGATGTGTAGGTTAGCGTAATACCTCCTAAATGTTTATAACTCGGGATGTTGGTTTATGAAATGGCTTACTTCATTGTGTAAAGTGCACGTGGAGTTATTTTGGGGTGTCATTGATTCTAGTTGACTCCATGTATGGTCATAGGTTGAGGGGCCATGATAGGGATATGAGCATGAAGCTTCTTCCCTCGAGAAATAAAAAATGGTTTTAGAGCCATCATCTGCCATTGGGGTGGTTGGTGGTCATGGTATCGACTTGAGAGAATACACCGAACACATCACAATATCGAGGGATTTCATGGTAATGATGAGTGTAATGCCCATATTGCGTGCATATGGCACATGCATGATTCGTGCGCAATTCCTTATAACGCATAGGTGTAGTCTTTTCTCAAGTAGGGGGAGGAGAATTTACTAGTAGTTTAGGGGCATGCAGAAGAAATTTTAACTCATCTAACTCGAGGCACATATTGGTAGGGTTCCCAACTACTTCACACAAAGAACAGGGTGGGGGTATCCTAGAGGAAGAAGCGTTTGAAGCTTCCACCTTATTTCCTTTTTGCTTATCCCTTTTCCTGGCACCGACTGCTATCGTGGTAGACCTCAATTATTATGAGGTGTTAGCTTGAGGAGGGGCTACAAGAATGATGCTTGCTGAGGTTATACATGAGTTTTCTAACATGGCCTGAGGGGCTAGATACCAGATCAGTATCACCAGAGCCATATTGGGCAACGAGAGTGTTGTGATGACTTAGTGCATGAAAAAACTAGGTGGAGGGAATAAGAAGGGTGTTTGGGTGATAATGTATGGTAACAATGAAGGATCAGGAACAACATTGTTGTTGGTATCTGGAACTAGTTCTTGATCTTGATGGGTGTTTGATGAATTCGTCATGCCCACTGGGGTTCCTATGGTTGGAGGGGTATCCTCTATCATAGTTGGGTCCCCTGGGAATGTCCGGAGGAGCATTGGCGGCATAAATTTTCCTTTGCCGAATTTAGTGTAAGTTGTGACCAATTCAAGAGAGGATCTGATGAAAGGTAGAACGCAAATAGGGGAAATTAAAGTATTCTTCTCATAGTATGTGAATTGGTTGTAGGTTTTAACCCCGTACAAAAGTTACCTGCATACGAATTCTAAATCATAGGAAAAATAAAAATGCGAGAGCATAACACATAAAACACATATACACAGAGATTTCCCATTGGATCCCAAAACCGGGACTACCAGCTTGATTTTTCATTATGTTCCTTTCAATGTTACAATACATATTTATACATGCCGAAGCATCCAATACCATGGACTGAAAAACCATCGCGTCCAAAACCATGGACCGAAAACCATAGGTAGGTTTGCCCAACCTAATATATGGTCCAAAAAAAAAAAATTCCAGGGGCGCTACCCGCCCCCCTCAAACCCCCCAGATAGGGGGGGCTGTCGCCCCCCCTGTGACCCCCCTGCTGCGCAATCGGTGCAACAAAAGGGGGGCTCCACCCACCCTCTAAGCCCCCAGTTCACTATGTAGGCTAGTCGTGGAAAGAATATAACACAACTGAACAATCTCCCACTTGTTGTTTTCTTTCCAGCCCTGAAACACCCATTGTTTCTCTACACCAAGAGAACTTCTCAAAGCTCACAGATTTTGTCAATGCGTCTGCAGTATTCTTCAAAGTGTCCATCTTTACTAGCAACACCTTTTTATCTTCTATCATATCCCTCACAAAGTGATAATGAACATCAATGTGCTTTGTCTTTGAATGATAAGCGGGGTTCTTTGCCAAGAAAATTGCACTTTGGCTGTCACAGTCTATCCTTATAGCTCCCTGTACTAACCCCATACTTGAACACAATCTCTGCAACCAAATTGCTTCCTTGCTTACATGAGTGGCTGCCATGTATTCTGCCTTTGTGCTTGATAGTGCCACTACACATTATTTCTTACTCATCCAACTGACTGCACCTCCAAATAGGTTAAACACATACCCACTTGTAGATCTTCTGTGATCTAGATCTCCAACCTAGTTTGCATCAACAAAGCCATGAATATCCAACACTTTGTGCAATCCTGGTCTTCCTTGGTAGCACAAACCATAATCATTGGT
>APFE030538026.1:9202-49128 GCA_000404065.3 Pinus taeda | reverse complement strand
TCCCACAAAGCCTTCATCACCGCTTCCCCTGATACATTCATAAATACTAAATCTGAGACACATAATCGTATTGTGCTCTTGGCCTTCTAATCCAACTTCTTCCATTCTTCATCGGACACTCCCATTGGTTTAGTACCTGAATCTACTATGACCCACTGATTTTTATCCACCAACAGATCCTCCATCTTGAGTTTCAATAACTCAAAACTTTGACTATTAAATTTGTTGATCTCTATCTTTCCACTGCTTGCCATCTTCTATCACCACCAGAATCGATCTCACAGATCTCCCACTGAATAGGGTCTATCACAAGCCCGAGCAAAAGCCCTCAGCAACAAAGGCATCCCCTTGAAGCTAAAATAGCTCCGATGACAAATGTGGGGTTTCAACCCTGTACAAAAATTACCTGCATACAAATTCTAAAACACAGAAAATAAACAATGCGAGAGCATAACACATAAAACACATATACACAGAGATTTTCCCATGGATCCCAAAACCAGGACTACCAGCTTGATTTTTCATTATGTTTCTTTCAATGTTGCAATACATATTTATCCATGCTGAAGCATCGAATACCATGGACTGAAAACCATCACGTCCAAAACCATAGACTGAAAAATATCACGTCCAAAACCATGTGCAAAAATTCATGCACGAAACCATAGGGAGCTCTGCCCAACCTAATATAGGGTCCAAAAACAAAATTTTTCGGGGCGCTGCCTGGACCCCATAGAGTGGGGTTACCTACATCCCTCAAACCCCTTGTGATTGTCCCCGCTATGAAATCAGCACAACGAAGGGGGGTCTCTGCCTCCCTTCTAACCCCCCCGTTAAATATGTGGGCTAGTCGTGGAAAGAATATAACACAACCCAACAGGTTTCATTGATGTTGATTAGGTTGGTAGCTCTAATGATAGAAAGAGAACCTTTGGATATTTGTTTAGGCTAGGATCTTATATGGTTTCATGTTCTTGTAGGACACAAACCTATGTTACAGTAACTACAATTGGAGTTGAATACATTGCTACTAATTCTACTTGATTTGAGGCTAAAAGGTTTTGAATTTTTTCTCTAATATGTTTAATCAAATGTTGGAGCCAAATATTATCTATTGTGATAATCAAAGTTGTTGAAGTATTGAAAATGTAGCAAGGAATGAATTCTTTGAATTGTGCCTTAGTCAAATATTCCAATTTGAATTCAAACTTGTAGTTTCTTGAGCTAGCTTTCAGTTAACATGTTTGAGGTGGAATATCACTAAGTTATAGTCAGTTAATTAGAGTTAGATAGATTTTAGTGAGTTGTGTACTAGTTGACAGATACAATTTAGTTATCTAGTGGAGTTAAACTCTAACGTCTGTTAGTTAACTAATATCTAGTTCTAGAATAGAGATAAACTTTTTAAGTTTAGTTGATTAGTTTGACATTTTGTTAACTCAACTAACTCTCAATTAACTAGTTCTCCTCTAGAGATGGACCTTTGAGTCTGAGCTAGTTAACAGTTAGGTTGACTGGAATGATAATGATGATGAGGACCATAGCCCAAGGTAATTGGAAGTAGCCATTGAGTCAGAGACTTCTAGGATAGGGAAAGTTCAAGCCAAGTGGGAAGAGGATTTAATTAAGGTAGATGAGAAGACGGTTGAGTCTCTCAACATCAAGAATAAAACACACAAGTAGATAGGGTACATGGAACTTATGACTAAAATGGTGAACTCACATAGCATGGTGGGAAATAATGGGTCTTCAAGTTAGTTTCCACTTAAGAAACTAGAAAAGTCCTATAGTTTAGATGGGGCAACTGCATGTAACAACCCCGAAATAAAAACATGTAATTAATTAAATTAATCATGCGATTTATAATCAACATGCAATTTATCAGCTAATTAACATCAAATTTCAAAAATATGAGTAGAGACAACTTACCAGTGGCAATAATGTTTTTCACTTGTGATTTCAGTGTTGAACACTAGTTGAATTCTGCTAACTACAACAAAGTCTTGGGGACGACTCTCCACCCAACCATAGGCTCAATTGTACAAAATCTTGCTACAACTGGCCACCCCCGAGCCCTCAATCACTGTACTACTGCCAGGGAATCCTTTGTCTCATAAGACTATTCTCCCAAGAGAATGGATGATGGAATCATGGAATGATGGAATGCCTCTCATATTCCTCACCATGTATTAAATAGAGCAAACATTGGAAGGGGAACCACATGCACACACTCCATGTGTCTACATGCAACTTTACTACTTTCTTGTTTTATTTCTTTTGTTTTTACTTTTTGATAGCTTTACTGATTTTTACTGCTTTCTTGTTTCATTTCTATTTATATTTATTTAGAGCTTTAGTATTGTTATTTATTATTTTATTATTATTTATTCACTATTACTATTTTTTATTTATTGTTATATTTTATTTTCTTGTATTTTAATATTAAATTATATTATTTTTATTATTATTTTTATTATTATAATTATTTATTATTTATTATTAAGGGATATTACATACTCCTAGAATTTAAGGAACTTTGTCTCGAAGTTAAGTTGAATTATTTAACATTTTATTTTTTGTTTATTACTTCATGTTCATTGACACCCTCTGCTAAACTAATATAACCAACAAGCATGAAAAGTTTCACAACACGCGGGAAATCCCAAGGAATCTTTGTCCCTTTTCACACTTTCGGAACAAGGCATAAGCCTCCTCGGTCTGTATCCTAGTCCAAGGTTGGCCCCAAGGCTCGCGCCTGACTCAGACCTCATCCGCCCCAAGGTAGGCATCCAGTACAGTACTCAGTGTCTCTGGACATCTCGCAAGGTTGACCCACTCCCTCCACAACTCACTAAGGCGCACAACCCCAAGCACTGAATTCCTTACACCCTTACTAGACTTCAACATCCCAATACAATACTAGGCACCTAGCCTTCAATATCAAGCACTTGGCCTCCTCGAGATGGTCCCATAGCCCTTAAGAGCTATCCATCAAGAGATATACAAGACAAAGGAACCACTGGCATATGTAGTATTGATTGAGCTTGTCCCCAACCCATATGGTGTTACTTATTCTCCCTCGTGCGCATGTGCTCGCACGAGATCATCAAATAAACTGGCCCTCTCGGCCCATTTGTGGAGTCTTGTCAATCATCACACCTGAACATGCAACAAATGCATTAGCTATACCATCATAATATCATAGAAAATAATCCACATGCCAAGTCTTGCATGTCATCATGAGAACATTCATCATTGTTATCATAACATTCTAAATAATAAAGAACTACATTCTCTTGCATGTCATAAAATTTGCATGCGATTACCACATTTTTCACATCATAAAACACCATCATAAGTTATAACATCAACATATTTGCATTAAAGATATATCATGACATCACCTAATAAACAAAGCACTTGTCAATATAACCTCATAACATAACATCATTATCCCTATGCATATCATATTCATTATGAGCATTCAACATCATTATCATACCAAATAAATAAATAAGCACCACATATATGTCATTAACCTCTCATGAGAACTATATCCATTTACCACATACCATGATATCTTGAAACACCATTAATATAAGAATCATCAAATACTTAAGAAATATAGAACAACAATACACTATAAGCATTCTTATCATGAATTAATTTCATTTACATATATGAACAATGATTGTTAACTATGAATTAACATTAGTTAACATCCCTCTAGGATTTATGTTATCTTACGAGTACTATTAATGTCATGATTTCATCAAGTTACCAACTACCCTTCAATAACAAATTCAAATTTCCAATTTACATCATTCTTAGTGGATTATCATTTAGAAATCAATATTTAGCAAAACATGCAATCTACTCCATATGAATAGACTTGGAAAGTTTCTCATCACTTGGTTCTTATAGATCTGATGTATATTTTCTATTTAAAATCACTTCAATACCATCTCACCATTCAACTACTTAAGCTTTTAAATTTCTTTCATATTTCATGAACAACCGAATGTTATATATTTAACTAATAACTAAAAGGATCTACCCTTTTGTGAATCTATATTACTTCTATTAACCATAATGTTCAACCATACCACATTAAAATTTCTTGAGTTAACATTTTATAACTACTTGTATGTTGGTTTAGCAGTTCAAAAATGGCTAGTGACATTATCATTAAATAAAAACTCAAACACATATTTTTTTTAATATTAATTTAATCAATATACACTAGACTTGTGATTTTTCTTAAATAATATCCAATTAACCCCTTTGTTTTTAATCATTTCTCTTAATAAATAATTAATTAAAATAATTAAATACTCTCAAAATAATATAATAAAAAAATATTTATAGCTTTATTTTTCCATATTGTTCTAATCCTAAAACATAAACTATATATATATATATATATATATATAATATATTATATATTATAAATAATTAAAAATGCATCATTATTATATCCTAAAAGAAAATAACCATGTAAAATTTGTAACTGTTTCTTACTTCGTTTCACACACTCCATATATTTTTTTTTAATTATATCTTTGGAAAGTGCTTATTACAGTTACAAATCTTGACTTAATATTTAGGGCATAATTTAAGGTGTTTGATGTTAATAAAATTGAGACATAATGTTAAATGTTTAATTTCATATTGGACAACTATCCTTTTAGAAAGGTAGCGGGGCACCAAATATTTATTGTCATTCTTCAACTAACTCATAAGTAATTAATAGCTATTTACAGGCCATAGGGTATTAGGGTGGATCGCTGCCATTTTTGGCTCCCACTTTATAGGTAACTTGCCCCCAGGTTTCTTATATAAATATTAATCAGGGAGGACCGAATTGAACACCATAATTTAAAGTAAAATGTCTCGTTACATCAACAGGCCAAATCCAAATTTAAAAAGAAAGGAAAATCAACCACAAAGTTTCCCAAAATCAGATGGTTGTTTGTGGGGATATGTTGGCTTACAGTTTAGAAAATCACCGTCTACAAACAATTGTCTGAAAACCTGATGGCTGTTTTAGGGATAATTTTGGTTGATAGCTTGGAACATTATCATTTTCAACGTAAACATTTGGAAACAATTTGGCCATAAGTTGAAACTTAAAGGTCGGCCTGATTACCTAAAGGAAAGGCCCTCTGTCTTATATATCCCTCTAATAAGTCTCAAAAGATTTGAAGAAAGATGTTTTCGCTTCCTAGCTATTAAATAATTTCAAACAATAGCGAGCCGCTTCAGCATAAAACATCTTTAACCAAAATTTAAAGATTTCCCAGTTGTAATTACTACAACAAAACCCTACTCAATTTGGAAGATCTTTTACTAAATTTCAGCAGTGACTTCTCTGAACTAAAAGAAGTATACAATCATGTATTGTTAAATTTACTGGCGTCTGGAAGGACATACTGTTAAAATTATACCGGAATGTGCACTATGGAAGTTTTGAATAAATTCTCCTGTTTTATGGAACTACTAGCTATGGAAAAATTTGTAGCCGCAACTTACAAAGCCACATTATGTGAGTGATAAGTCACAACTAGAGTTAAAAGCCTCAAGTGATGGCCACATTCGATAGTTTTCTTTGTCGCGGCCCAGTGATAAATCAATTGATATATAGATTTTTTTTAAGTTGATAGAATCATTAGGATGTGATTGTATTTTTTTTTCATTGAATCATTTGAATTGAAATTTTCTACATTAAAATGTCCATAGGCCCTAAGATTTGAACCTAGGCTCTGATACCATATGTAACAGCCCCGAAATAAAAACATGTAATTAATTAGACTAATCATGTGATTTATAATCAACATGCAATTTATCAACTAATTAGCATCAAATTTCAAAAATATGAGTAGAGACAACTTACCTGTGGCGATGATGTTTCTCACTTGTTATTTCAGGGTTGAATGCTAGTTTAATTCTGCTAACTACAACAAAGTCTTAGGATGAATCTCCACCCAACCTTAGGCTCAATTGTAGAAAATCTTGTTACAACTGGCCACTCCCGAGCCCTCAATCAACGTACTACTGCCACGGAATCCTTTGTCTCACAACACTATTCTCCCAAGAGAATGGATGATGGAATGCCTCTCATCTTCCTCATCATATATTAAATAGAGAAAACATTGGAAGGGGAAGCACATGCACACACTCCATGTGTCAACATGCAACTTTACTACTTTCTTGTTTTATTTCTATTTATATTTATTTAGAGCTTTGTATTTATTTATTATTTTATTATTATTTATTATTTATTTCTATTACTATTTTTATTTATGTTTATTATTTATTTTCTTGTATTTTAATATTATATTATATTATTATTATTTATTATTTATTATTAAGGGACATTACACTGCAATAGTGGAGAACTTGGTAGAGTTGAAGATTGATCCAAGTCAACAAGAATCTTATAAGAATCCCTTCCTCGCTAAGAGGGAGTGTTAAGAGTGTAACAAGGAATATCTTGTTTGACTTTTTCCTTAGTTAAATATGCCAACTCGAATTCAATCACATATTTTCTTGAGTTAGGTTTCAGTTAACATGTGTGATGTGGCCTATCATGGAGTTATAGTCAATTAATTCGAGTTAGAAGTATTTCAATGATCTGTGTACTAGTTGATAGCCAAAATTTAGATATATAGTGGAGGTAAACTCTAGTGTCTATTAGTTAACTGGTCTCTAGTTCTAGAATAGAGATATACATGATTTCTTGAGTTTAGATGAATAGTTTCATTTTTTCTAGTTCACTAACTCACAACTAACTAGTTGCAGTTACTAAATTTTGGCCCTAGTAGGTCATGCAATTTGAATTGCCTATTGAGATTGGATGAAGACATAGATCTATTTATTCATTGTACACAAGTTTTTGTGTAGAGTCTTGAGGATCAAAAAAATAAATTTATCTTTGGAATTGTGCAGGGAAACAGTAGAGATTCATATTTTTGACAAGTGGAATTGCGCTAGAAAATAAGAGGCTCCCAGTAGGGATAATTTTCCTAAGTGTTGGGATAGCCTTGAGAGAGAATTGATCAATATTTCATAGAGATTCAGGCTTGAAGAATTTTCTATGTAATAGATCACATTTCTTAGTTTATTTTATACAAACAAGAGGGGTTTTTACAACGTTTTTACCAATTGGGTTTCGTAGATATATTTTTTGTTGAATGTGTGATTGTGTTTCTATTAACTATTTTCTTTCAGTGGAAGTTTGGTAGAGAAATCTTGTGTATTTTGTGATCAACTTTCTCTCATTAGAAATTGTAAGGTTTCAAGGATTTTTTACATGAAGCTATCTAAGAACATATTGTTCCATAATAGATTAAGGCATATTGAAATCATGTATCACTACATCTAGAATATTACCAAGATAGGAGTTGTGAGGCTTGAACATGTTCCTACTTATAAGAAAGTTTTTTATGTATTGATAAATCCATTGTCTTGAATGAAATCTATCTATTTCAGAGAAGAACTTGGAGTTGTTAAGAACCCCAATCTAAGTGATATGGAGCATTGATTACATAACATCTTGGAAAGACCATCTACCATAGGATGTGTGTCATGATACATTATGGTCCGAAAGATGGATTCCTCCCACAGGCTATGTGCCATGAGACATTATTGTCCAAGAGATGTATTGATGATTCCTCCCATAGGTTGTGTGCCAGGAGATATTTTTTTTAGTAGATGTATAATGATTTGTCCTATAGGCTATGTTCCATCACATATTCTTTTCTGGGAGATGTATTGATGATTCCTCTTGTAGGATGTGTGCCATAATACATTGTTGTCCAAAATATGTATTGATGATTCCTCCCATAGGATTTTACCATGGGATATTGTTGTCTAGGAGATATATTGATGATTCCTCCTGAAGGGTGTGTGTCATGTGGAATTGTTGTCTAGGAGATGTAATGATGGTTCCTTGCTTAGGCTATGTTTCATGTGACCTCATGGTCATGGAGATGCTTTGAAATAGATGATATTTATCTTTCCCTATCTTGAGTTTGAGAGAGAGAAACTTGGATTGTGTACTCTTCCTTAGGCTTTGGGTTGTGAGACATATGAATTAGTCTAGAAGACTGATCTTGAGAAAGAATAAAACACTACCTCCCTGGATTAGAGGGACTATTGAAAATTTTTATAGCTATGGTTACCATTTTTCATTTCAAACATAAAGAAGAAATATTTGTTTCTGTCTCCTACAAGTTGGCTCTAATATCCCTACAAGTTGGCTCCAAGAACGATTATATTCCTACCCCCTTAAGTCTAACTATCCCACTCACAACACCTATATATTAGAGCTAGTTTATCCTCATTTCAACCCATCGATTCATCACGAAATTCAAACTTCAATTACAGGAAGAAGATATTAGAAAATAGAAAAGGCAGAAAGATTTCCTAAACTTGATAATTACTAGTGATATCATAGTGATCTTGTTAGATTATTTTATATCTTATTTTATCTTCTTATAATCAAGAAACTACCAAACATAAATGCATGAATATCAAAGTAACAAGGAGACAAGAAGTAGGCTCTCATGCAAGGCTAAAACGCCTCTTTTAAGGGAAAACCCTAAAATTATCTTCTCTTCCTTTCACTATGTTGACAGTGCTAGACCCGCGAACATTCAGGGGGACTCCCTAGTATGAAATCCCAATTATACCTCACAACATTTGGTGTAGGAGTCCCATTCGATATAAAGGCATGGTTGCCAAATCCTTAAAGATTTTCCTTGGCTCTAGTTTCCAAAGCGAGAGAGGGGTACAATGATATCTTTGAAAACCAAGGGGGTGTGCCTGGTGAGTGTTCAATTGAAACTGTGTCAAGGTTCTTCTACTACAAAAAGGGGAGATAAAGAGTGAGACTTGAAGAGAGAGGTAATAGTACCACTCAAGAAGAGACACGCGTGAACCAAAAATATATGTTTAACGTCCAGTAGCATAGTCCACACTAGATTCGATGTTTGTTACAACCAACAAATGAAAAAATATTTGTCTAATATCCCGTGGAATAGTCCACAAGGATGGAAAAGTAATAAAAACCAATATTTATCTAATATCTCGCGAAACAGTCCACATGGATGGGAAAGAAATAACAACCATTACATCACATTCTCAATAAGATAAACAATAAAATAACCGAAATAGTTCAACTAGCTTAGTACATGTGAAAGAAAACATGAAATACGAGCATCTACACAACAGTATTACAAGCATTCATAATCCATGCATGAAGAACATGTTGGCCTTGAAGGCTTCTGTTATTAAGTAAAATTTCCAAGACACATGTTTACAATGTGCATAAATGTCCCCAATAATGGGACATTAGAGCCACTCCTTGCTCCTCAAAGAACTAGTTGATCTCTCTAATTCCTTGCGGGAGAAGCCAAGGTGAAAATACCTTTGCTAATACAATGAGGGGGTATATATAACCAAGGGTGACTCTTTGACTACCCTCATGACTGTTTGACTTCATATGAATTTTCAAATTACATGACTCTTTACATCCCATATGTCCTTTGGACATCCACTTTACAATACATTTGATTATAATATACATGGTCCACAATAGTGATGTGGTATATGACCACTCATGACATGAAAATATATGACACTGTTGGAACAACCTCAAAAAAAATTATTTTCAACTGTTCTTCATGTAGCTTATGAAGAGTGGCCATCCTACGTTGAACTAACATACATGGCTTTCCTTGGGATTCTTGTGAAACTTGGAGAGAAGGAAAGTAGATGTTTGGTAGTAGGATGGCTTATTTTCTGTACACCAAGAAGTAAGGCGAGATGTTTAGGGAAGGTTTCAACATGACTCGGTAAGCCCATAAGGAATTTACCAAAGTGCCAGATTCAGTGCTCAGATAATATGGTCATTTTGATAATGTAAATAGGGTTCTGATTCATGGATTTAGCAAGACCATTCCCCTGCATATAATGATTAGCTAAATGTTTCAATATGATACCATTTTCCAATGAGAAATCATAGAGTTTTGACGATAAAAAAGTATGTTCCATTGTCAAAAACAAGTGAAGTAGGAATATCGAACATGGAAATGATGTTATGCTACAAAAAGTTGATGACTTCTTGATCATTCAGTTGTTTGAGTGAAAATTCTTCTATCCACCTTGTGAAGTAATTTGTGGAAGTTAGGATGTAGTGGTGCTGTTTTGATGACTGTCGAAAACGCTCGCCAATAATTTCCAAGCCCCGTTATTGAAAGGGTTCTCCCACTGCAATGGGATGCGAGGGGGCCATTGACTTCTTGTTTCTACTGACACACCTTTGACAAAACAAACACTTGCAGGCATACGAATGAGAATCTTTGAATAATGTAAGCTGGTAAAATTCAGCTCGCATAACCTTATATGCTATAGTGTTGCCTGCAAAGTGTCACTTGGATAACACATTACAGAGGTCATACAATACTTTTTTTAAATCATGCGCCTCCAATGGCCTAAGCAATACTCCATTGTGGTGATTTATGAGTAACAACCAATGCACCAACTGATAAGATAATACCTTAATTTTGAGTGCCCTCTTCTGTCGTACAAAAAAGTGGGAGGGAATTGTTCCGTGCTCAAGGTATTAGTGCACATCCGTGTACCTAGAGTTTGTGTTTGTATCAAGGCAGGCTCACTCAACGTTAAACATCTCAATTTCTTGCTCCCATCTAGAAAGCTCTTCTTCTTCCCCCTTCGCATTTGCTACTTCTGTTGCTAGTTGAAAAAGACGATGGCCCTTGATTGTGTGAACTGGGTTAATTTCTAAATCATACTCTTACAAACTGGTCATTCAGTTCACTCTCCTTTCACCCAACTCTTGTTGCACAAGAAGTGATATGACTATTGGGTTTGGGACAAAGATAAAAAAATGGTTCTTCAATAGATAGGGCCAAAATTTATTTACTGCCTTGTATATTGCATAAGATTATTTGTCCATGGTGGGGTAGTTAAGATTTAGTCATTGCAGACTTGTGCTCTATTGAGCACAACCAAACTTGGTCCAAGTATGGTGTCAAAGACTGCATTTTGAGGAACGAAACACATGGAGCCGAAGAAGTTCTATTAATTGTGCAATGTTTAGGGGTTTTGGGTGGGTCAAAAGCCCCTTGTTATGTAACAAGTTTCGGGTATTAGTCACAATTCTGTTGAATCTATGGTATATGTACCATGGTTTTTGTAGTGATGTAATGTATATAAGGAGATATAATACTTGGTAATAGAATAAGGGAATATAGAATATCATAAGTGAATTGAATCTCTGTATTCACATCTGTAGTCTGTAGTTTTGGGAAGGCTCCGCAGTTGAGTGTGTGGAGGCCTAGAAGAGTCTGCAGCTCAGTGTGCATACCACCTATAAATGGGTGCACAAGTCAAAGAAAATAATGTATTGAAGATAATTATTAATAAAGAAGAAGTTTTGGCAAAGTATTGTGTATCTTTTTGTGCTCATTCTTTTTTTTTGTTATTATTGTTATGCATGTTTTCTATTGAATTGCACAAAAGAATACATGTTATATTGTTTTATGTTATTTGATGTGATAAAAGTCATTTTGTAAATTTAATCATCAATTGGAGGTTTGTGATGTAAGTGAATTTATAGGAAGGTAGAAAAAATAAGTAAATACATGGACGCAACAACACACATATCCCTATGGTTACGAAAACCTAGTTCTATAGCCTCCCATAACCACTTTGGGTGAGACTATGATCTGCTTGTTGGTCATTGAAAAAATGGTCAGTGGTTGAGGGTTTTGTTGGTATGAAACATACTCTGAGCCTAGGTCAAGCCTCCTTAAATTAACACACTCATCAAAGAGATAGGCCGCTCATTATTCATTTAATCCTTCTGAGTGAGTACAACAACAAGAGAGGTATCAGAAGAAAAAGTGTAGAGCAAGAAATATTTATCTAAGTCTCAGTTATAAAATGTGGGTGATTCTTATATAGCCTACTTAATATGGGAAAATGCATCCTTTTCCATTTTATCCCATTTGTAGACAATGCATTTCTTCACCATCTCCTGTATTGGTTTGACAATCTGGGCACAGTCAGAGATGAACTTGCGAAGTAAATTTACTTTCCCTAAGAAATATTGCATGGATTCCTTATTCACTGGGAAGGGAATCTGTGTGATTGTCCTGACCTTGTCTAGGACTACCTTAATCCCACTCTTAGCAATGATGTGGTCCAAGAGATTATCCTCGGACACTGTGAAGATATCTTTCTTGGGACTTAAGGATATACCTTACTTGGGACATCACTCAAAAATATTCTTTAAGTGGCATATGTGGTGTGACCTTTGTTTGGATGACATTGTTAGATCCCCAAGATAGAACACTATGCCTTGCCCAATGTGTCTATAGAAAGAGAGGTCCATAACACATTGGAATGTTGCATCGGTTTTGATTAGCCCAAACGATATTCTTCTGAATTTGAACATGCCCCACTTCATGAAATGTTCTTTTGATTCTATCAGAATCTGCAACCAAAACCTGGTTGTATCATGAATATCCATCTAACAGAGAAAAAAATTTAGACCCTGATACTATTTGCAATATTTGTTACATGGACGATAAGGGGTGGTTTTCTTTGTCCAAGGCACAGTTGAGATTTTAGAAATATACACATAGGAAAATTTCCCTAGACTTCTTTGTTACCGATACCAATTTTGACACCCACGTTGAGTGTCACACTCTGTATATGATCTGGGCATCCAATAATTTTCTCAATTCTTTCTGAATAAGAGACTTAATCATTGGATGTACTTTTCTTAGCTTCTATTGGAATAGCTTGGCCCCTTCTTTAATTAGTTTAACATGCTGGATGATTTGTTTGTCATCTATCTTGAGTTCATTGTACATCCATGCAAAGACATAATGGTACTGCTTGAATAAGTGGATAAAGGATTATCGCTCTTGTGGTGTGTAGAAAATATCAAGATTGACATATTTTGGATCCTTATCTATTCCCGAGTTAATATGATCTCATGATAACATGGAACTGCAGGTCTTGGCATTGACAGGTCCCCAAAAGTGACTATGTACACCATACAACTTTTCCAATGAAACCACACCCTTTGGGATGATGTTTCCTTTACTTACACTGGTTATATCCTACAATTCTTTCTTGTGCTCATACTCATCGATTGTTGCATCTTTAAATACATCAAATTTCACCATGAAGCACAGTATCTATTGGTCATCATAAAAAAAGCGTAAATTAGTGATAATGTCAGGGACATAAGGCTTCTAAAGAATTTCAATAGAAAAATCGTCCCTCAATGGTGACAACCTAGTGGCATCGTTTGTTGATGCAATTGTAACCATGTTACTTATTATTGGAACATAAATAATATTAAAATCTTGGAAATTTGAAATAAGATTTCAAACCTCTTCTTGATAACTTCTAATATCAGGTGATAGATAATGATGGTCTTATGTACCTGTTGGACCATAATTTTTTAGTCACCTACCACTTTGAGGATGGAAATAATGAGGTCAATGGCCTTTTGTAACCCAAGGATGAGTGCTTCATACTCTACAATGTTGTTTGTGCACTCAAATTCCAAGTGGTTAGAGATCAAATGCTTTCTCTACAACGGGTCTATTAAAACACAACCAGCTCTGACCTCACTTGTGTTTTGGGAACCATCTAAGTGCATAGTCCAAATATCATATGTACACAGACTCAGAACTATGCTAGTATTACTACAACTACTATTAACTATACAAAGTGCATTATCATTAGTTGGACGGGGAAAGAGATCCAACTGTGTGCCTAGTGGAACTAGGGATGGTTGTGCAATATAACACCCCTGTTGAGTTTGAAGGAAGTAATTTCCAAAAATTAATTTTGCGAAATCCATTGGATCATTATGTTTGTTTAAGGGAGTGACAGTGTGTTTCATATATCTCTTTGATTCTACTCATATCTGATTATTTTTTCCCCTATTTAGAAACCATAAGTGTTACCAGTCTATGGAAAACTACCCTTCTAGCTTGCTAGACAAGTCTCTGCTCAACAACATTGTATGCTTTCCGAATGTCCAAAATCACTAGTTGATACATTGGTGGAATCGTCTATTAGATGATAAGCAATTGATGACATCTATGATATCACTAATATCCTGGACATGAGTTATGTGCAACTAAATAATCTATGCATCTATTTTGTCCCATTTAGCATTGATTTTCTTGGCAACAGATAATGGAATTATATTCACCGATGCACCAGAATCAACCATGAAATTGTGTACATTGAAACTGAAGATTTCAAAATTTAACAAGAAAGGTGGATGGGATGTATTCACCTCCATGATAAGTACATTAAGTATAAATTCAAGAGAACTAGGAGAATTACCAGATCCCTAGTCTAAAGAGAGTATTATCTTTGGAGGTCTGCCCAAGTTCCTATAGGAGGATGTCCCACTCGCTTGTGATCTTCGTTAATTCAAACATTGAAATATTCGCACGAACCTTCTTCATGTAATTGACAATGTTATAGTCGACAATGGGAAAACTAGCCGAGGTGTCCGAGGATGTAACTTGGTTTGTGGTCTCCGGAGTGATGGGTTTTTCCTTACTATTGTCTGAAACATTTTCCATTGAGACTGCTTTCCCATAATTTCTCTGAGTGTTATGCGCTAGTTAGTTGGTGGGTTGATTTTCCTTAACATATTTTCTTTGAATTTGTACTTTGGAAACTCAATTGTAGTGGTCGACCCTTGGCTTCTCAAGTTGTACTAGTTGATCTACTTCTAGGCTAGACCGTCACTCGTAGGGTGCCTATTGGTAGTAGCCTTTTGGGATGTATAGTTAAACATGTTCACTGCATTCTAGACACTTGGGGTTTCATCAACGACAGTAGCTTGTTCCTTTTCTTTAGTAGGTTCAGTCTGCTCTCATCAATTATCGAATCAACAAGCTGCATAGTGACCATGCTCATGGCTTGATTCCACTATGGGAACGTCTTCTCTGAATGATGTTCTTGATGAAACATGTAATATTGATATGTGCCCATCTTCTTAATGTTTAACATGACATTAGAGCCCCACATATACTTTTTCGATTGGTTGTTGCTACTGATAGAAGGTGCAGTCCTTCTAAACAAGTTGAATCTGGTAGGCTTATTGCTCAAGGGGGTCTTGCTTGTCCTCTGTTTGATCTCTTCCATTTCATTATACTTATACTTGACAAGACAAGTCAAGGTTTCTAGATCATATGGTTATTTCTCTTTAGCCCTACTCATAGAGGCCTGGGACCTCTTACCTATGTCCTTGGAGTCTTTTATTGGTTCATTATCTAAGATGACTCTGATAGCATGCAATTCGTTCTGAATAATGATAGCCTCTTCATAATTTTTTGTTAGTGTTTTTTTCACAGTTCGCTTCACAAACTGCACAATTCTTGCTAGAAAGGCAGAGGCATAATAATATATGGTGATGGAGTCATGGGGTTTTATGTTTTCTAGAAATTTGTGCAAGATATGATTGAACCTCTAGCTGAAATATTTCATTTCTTCCTTTTTCTCCATATTAATATTACCTAGCTCTTTCAATAACACGGTAGGGGTCTTATAATCAACAATTGTTTCAAGGAAGATCTTCTTAAACCCCCTCCAATTATGGATGGAGTTTGGTAGAAGGATGACATACGATACAACTACTCTACCTTTCAAGGTACATGGTAAAATTCTACATGAAACATCATCATAACGTACCTAAAGAATTTTCAAATGGAGGTAAAAGTTATCCCGATGTTCTTCAACCTTCGCTATTTTATCAAGGTCATACTGCGTAAAGAGCTTCTTTGAAAGCCTTGGAATCTTGTGTAGAACACTTGAAAGTGTGAGTGAGCCTTGAGTCATCTACTCCATATTTTGGTATTTTGTGTTTTCTTCTCCATTTTCCTCCCCTTCTTTCTCATAATTTGATGGCTCTTTTTCCTCTTCTTCTTCTCTGCATGTCCTACTGAAATTTGTGTCTAAGGGTAGAATGTTTCCTCTTTCGCAACCATGAAAGAGTAGAGTCTCTTTTTTTTTTTTTTCCACAGAGTCTGATAATTCTTCAAGAGTGTCAAGAACCACATCTTCAAGAGCGTAAAATATTATCCCCATGGAGGTGGTATTGTTATTCTGTGGAGAATATGGAAGACTGATTACTCCCAGGATCAATCCAACAACTTTTGTAAATTGAAGGGCTATAGGGTAGATGGCCTGAATACGATCATATGGAATTACACATCTAGGCTTGGACTGAGAAGAGTCTCCAACTTTATAAGCATGGGTAGGGGATGTGCAATGAATATTGATTGCTTGACCAGAAGATGGAATGATGGGTTTATCAACCATAAAATATTTGTTACCCTCTTTCTAGTGCCAAATATGTTGACAGTTAAGGACCCGTCAACATCCAGGGGGCTTCCCCAATATGAAGTCTCAATTAAACCTCACACTTTTTTGTGTAGGAGACTCATCCAGTATAAAGGCCTGGTTGCCAAATCTTTAATTATTTGCCTTGGCTCTAGCTGTCAGCATGAGAGAGGGGAACAATGATATCTTTGAAAAGTAAGGTGTTGTGCCTAGTGCATGTTCATTTGTAAATTTTTCAAGGTTATTCTAATGAAAAATGTGGGAGAAAAGTAAACCTCTAAGTGAGAGGTAATAGTACCACCCAAGAAGAGACACACGTGAAACAAAAGGGTTTCTCTAACATCTAGAAAAATAGTCCATAGTGGATGCCACAATCATTACAACCAAAAAATGAACAAAGATCTGCCTAATATCCTATAGAATAGTCCAAAAGGATTAGACAACAATAACAAATATTATAACACATCCTCAATAAGATAAACACTAAAATAACCAAAATAGTTCAAATATCTTAGTACATGTGAACGCAAACATGAAATACAAACATCCACGGAATAGTCTTACGAATATTCATAATCCATGCATGAAGAGCATGCTAGCCTTGAAGGATTTTGTTATTAAGTAAAATTTCAAAGACACATGTTTATAATGTACATCACTAGCCCCAATACTGGGACATTAGAGCCACTCCTTGCTCCTCAAAGAACTAACTAATCTCTCTAATGCCTTGCAGAAGGAGCCAATGTGAAAAGTCTTTTGATCATACAATGAGGGAGTATATATAACCAAGGGTTACTCTTTGACTCCCTCATGACTATTTGACTTCTTATGAATTTTCATATTAGATGACTCTTTACATCGTATGTGTGTCCTTTGGACCTCCACTTTACAATAAATTTGAATATAGTATTCATGGTCCACAATAGTGATGTCCCATATGACCACTCATGACATGACATGACACAACACTGCTGATATGGATTGCTTGATGATGTGGCAATGGCAAGTCACTGTTGCTGCTGAGTGTTGGATGTATTCTTGGATATGAGTTATCTTCACGTCTGCACAACTTGGTGATGCAGAATATTCATTGGTCTTTAGTCTTGGATGGTAGTTGCAAGTTTGTGTCCCTTTACTTTCTCTTGATTGATCAACTTGTGAGTTCAACTAGAAGATATTATTTAGGCATGCTTCCATCCTTCTTCTCCTTCTTCATAATCTCACCATGACATGATAGTGTACATGTTCCTACAATTCACTCATGATGGGTGACATCAATCCAAAAACCCCCTAGTGTAAGATGATGCATTCTTATCCATCAACTAAGTCTAGGACAAGTGTCAGACTAGGAAGAGGGACACAGTGACTGCATATTGTGTAGTTCTGGAAGTTAGGGGAAGAGCTTGGGCTCTGAGATTGCACAATGCGTAGCTCAGAGAGGTTTGAAGGACAAAACTGCCTAGTTTCTAGAGACAGTGGGGTCTGAATGAGGCAAAGGGCCCTACGAAATCCATCTGCACAATTTTGGATGTCAAGTAAGGATGGGGTTTTGCACATTTTTCAATTCGAGCAGTAGAAGAGAAAATCTTGAGGGTTGAAGATGTAAAGTGTGCAGTTTAAGGCAATCTAGGAGACACGACTACACAATTCTCGGGCTTAAGATCGAGGGCTGGGAACAGGAATTGTGCAAAGCGGCAGCCCTTGGGATCAGGGACTGTGTATTGCATAATTCCAAGCAGCAAGGTCACAACTTAAAGGGATGAACTATAGAATGAGCAGTTCATTTTGGGTCTCATGAAGTTAATTTTCTCGATCAGGAAGATTCTCTGAAAATGACTAAGTGTGGGATGGGTGATGAACTGTAATGAACCTTGACTGTGATCACATACTTAGCATAGTTTGATGACATGAAAACCTATATCATGGGAAAACATGGGAAAAGAATTTTGCTTTGTGTGACTGCCCCACGTCAATATACAACAAGTGTGATACTTAAGATAGGTTTTAGGACGACGATGACGACACTTGTGCGACAAAGCTCAAGACTTTGTGTATGGATGCGATAGATGTTTACATGGTTGGGACAACTCATATACACAAAGGAAAACCTTCTAAACCATCAGAAAGGGCTTGCAAACCTTGCATAATAGCCAAACATGCCAAAAGACGACAATCAACCCAACATGCCAAACAAACGAAAGCACTGCAAGAACACTCATGAAATGAGCTCTAGTGTTTGCAACAACAATGAAAATGACCAATGAAGGCTCTAAGATTGAGTGCAAGCCAAAATTTTGAAGGGCGTTGCAGAAACTACAACACACTAGTACAAACAGCTAATTAGTTACTAAAAGAACAACTAAAATTTGCATATAAATGACCATTTTTCCGTCGGTGACCAATAGTGTCTAATTTTTAGTATATTATAACATGACCAATTTTTAGTCATAGCCATATTAATCATTAATTTGTTGTCTCAATTTTATCATCTAGTAGTATATTTAGTCATAAATTTGGTCATTAATTTAGTCATTTATTTAGCCATTGATTGCCACAATTAATAACCAAATACACAACAAAATATACTACTACATGATCACCAGAGAAAAACAATTAAAGACCAAATAAATATGACCAAAATGTTGGTCGTGTTATAAGATACTTTAAATTAGCTATTAATAGTCATATATTTCCAAATTTTAGTCATCGTTTCTAACCAATTAATGACCAAAGAAATTTGACTAAATTTCAGTCATGTTATAAAATACTGTAAATTAGCTACTAATAGTCTTATACATGCAAAATTTAGTCATCATTTGTAATCACAAATTTATCAGTTGCAGTATTCATTTATCTTATTTTGATAGTTTCATATTCATTATATAAACGTATGATTTAGTAATTTATATTGATTTCATTTATTTTGATTAGTAATCATTATAAAAAACTAATTTAGTTGTTATATATCCATTTCATTTGTTTTCATCATTAATCAATACAAACTACTAATTTAGTAGTTTTAGATTGAATTTATGTGTTCATTATTAATGAACATAAATTAATTAGTATGATTTTGCGCCTAAATTAAAAAAGTACTATACAATGTGCATGGTCATCTGATATGAAAACAAAAAGTTACATATTTTATTACAATACTAAATAATATCATGTACAGCTATAAATATTTTCAACCACGTAAATTATATTATATGGAATGTCAAGTATTACAATACGGGTTTCCAACTTAATATTTGTTGGACTACAATTTACATATGAAATATTGTTTCATCATTTCAAAACATTATCATTTTGTTGCCAAGGCATTGCAGGTGCATTTACCAATTCTAAAGACTTGACCACCAGTCTGAATGTGTGTATCTCATGTAGGATATTGGCTTTAAGGGTATCGCTAGACTGATTCTCTTCTCTCTATCTTTCTGTATTTGTTGCTCCAGTGTTATTGTTCTCCTCTTTCTTCAATTCCCGCTTCTTACCATCAACACTGAGTTTCACTTTTGAAAATGAAAGAAGATACAATGTAGAGTATAAGACTTGAAAGAGGATGAACATAGGAATATAAACTAAAATATACTATAAAGGATTTATACAACATATACCTCAACATCAACAATGTCAATGCCATTTTTCCCTAAAAAAATCCTTCACATATGCATAAATTGCATGGTAAATAGAAGGATTAGATAACACCTTGTTCCATAGAGCATGCTCTCACTAGATGAAGAACATAAAAAAGATCCCACGCACGTAGGAATTGCAAAGACAAGGTTTTGTCAGCAAATTGTATCATGGATGTGCTTTGATTTGAGGAAATCTAAATTTTGTGTAATTTGGATTCATGCACTTAATCTCCTCTCAAGTTGGTGTAAGAAAATAAAGATAGCCAAGAAGAAGAGGCTTGGATGTTGGTAATGTGGCAGTATTTCAAGTGTTGTGATTTTTAGACAATCATAAGGAAAAATTATCTATCTATAGTTTGATAGGGAGAGTATCAATATGGTGGGAGAACCACCAATAGGTGAATTTAATAAGAGAAACAAGAACCAACTAGAACTAATTTAAGAACTATCTAGAGAAAAAACTATTTTTTCTCTACTATGAGAAGAAGTTCAATAAGTTTCATGAGTTCAAGTATAGAGCTATGACCAATACCATTGATGAGTGTGAAGCTAATTTTATAATAACTTGTGAATTATGTAACTTACATTAACGATGAGAAATTGAAACTAAACCAATTTCTATGTGGATTGTAGATTCCAATTAAATGTCATGTCCAAATCATGGAGACAAAAATATTGGAAGTGGTTGTGAGGGAAACCAGACTTAGTGAAGACCATAAGTGAGTAATTTAAAAGTGAAAGGATAGGAAGAAGGAAAGAAAAAACAAGCAACATGGATATAAGCTTCCTTTCTTCCAATAAAATTACAATGCTTCATAATAAAATCAGTCATCTCAATAAGACACGCTACTAAGACAACTAGATGAAATTCAATGAATTTAGTAGAGCTTGCAATGCTTTGTATGTAAATAAGGTCACTATGACAGATTGGTCGAGATGGAAAGGAAATGTGAGTATTAAATAACGTTTAAATACTAGCTATAATATGTGATTTGACACAAGAACCTAGGATTTATACAGTGGTAAGGCACTGATGTTCGGATCCCCAATCCATGATGATTGAGATTCAAGTTAAGAGTAAAACCCAATACAATTCCATTTTAATTGACCTTGGGGTTGGCCATATCTACTTTGCTACTAAATTGATTTAAAATTGTCTTAAAATAGTTAACGACAAGAAGTCATGGTACTGAAAGGTTGTTCTTTGGACAAGAACAAATTCTTCACCCATGCAGATATCCATGTGTTGTTACTTAGATTATTGTGTGGATATTAACTAAGATTGATTGGCTACATCTACATTGAGAGAAAATTGATTTCTAAAACAAGAATTATGGTTATTTCAATCTTAAGAGGAAAGTGGGAATGGTCCAAAGCATCCTGTGGCTTATATCTATACGGTTGATGAGCCCCAGAAATGGGTAATTATATGGGCTCATTCTGCCTCTTATTTTGACTTAATCCACCATTCTCATTAGTTTGTTGCATTTTTTTGAATATATTTATGCTAGTAGAGTGAACTGGGTTAGTCATTTTGCCATGTAGTCTAATATGTGCCTTATGCAGATTTTTTGGTCAATTTTGGACAAAGTCACGGGACTTATGAGCAAATGGCAGCCAAAAATTGAGGAAAACAGGTAAGAGGACTTGTAGGGGGGTGTCTTCTTCATTTATGACCCCTTCCTCGAATCCTCCATTAGCAACTCGGAGCACAAAGGTCCACATTGATGATTCCAAGGGGCAATCGAGCAAGTAAAGTAGGACTGTTGTTTATCTCCAGTTCTAGGAAGCCAAGTTCCTTGATTTTAGGAGGACTTTTGGAGGAATCCATTTGTATTAATAAGGAGGGTTAGAGCCTCACTAGGTTATCCAGTTATTTAGTAGATTTTTGCACTTTGGTGCAGCATTGGTTCAGCTCATTTTCGAGTTCCTTTTGAGAACAGTTTATGTAATGTAACTACTATTTTTGATAATGAAGATGAAACAGTTTTTGAGCTAGCACTGATCTCTTTCAGAGGGCTAAAACTCTTGGGTTAGGGCCCAATCTAATCTGCCCAACACCTCCTACTGTGTACGTATATGTTTTTGCTTCAATTCATGAGTTAATTTCTGTTGCATAGATTCATTTTACTTTGTTAAATTAGGTTGCTTTTGATGGTTAGTATAGTTGTTCTTGTTTCAGTTACTCAAGTAGGTTACTACAGTGACAGAATAAGATTCAAAAAGGCCAACAAAAAGCCCTAATATCCTTTCTCCCTTCCTAGGACTATGATTTGAGGTCAATGCACTTCTGCTACCACCAAAAACACAGTTTTTGCTCTTGCATGCATCTACTGGTGTGATAACTTGATTTGGAAATATTGATATATTGGTTCAGATTCAGTTGCTTAGATTATTTCCTATTCTTATATCATAGATCTCTCTACATGCTTTTCTATTCACAGGTTATTGTTCAACATTTTCTGTGTTTAGGACAGGAATTAGGTTAACAAGTGATATTTCAGTTTTCATAGTACAGTTAGTTCTTTCTTTGATCAATTTTGATAAGTAAATGCATAGAGCTCTTGTAGGCCATCTCAACTCACCATTCATCTAGGAAACAACCAACACCAACTCACTTCTCATAGATTTCCCAAGTCATTCGCAACATTTCACCAATCTGCCCTAATTTCTTTGCTTTTCTCCATAAACTTCTTGCTTGCCATTTCAACAAATCCAACCATCATGTTCATTCTTGATCTTCCTTGACAAGTCCTAGACACCTCAACACCTTCATCTAGCCTTCAGTTCCCCTTTCCCATCATTTTTTCTCCTTCAAAACGCTAGAAATAGCTCTCAGCCTCCTCCTCTAGATCCTCCTACAGATCCCCTGCAGCCTCCTATAGAATCTCCTAGGAGAGATTTTTTGAAGTCTGATCACTATGAAAGTCTTCAAAAGGGTACTAGGGGCTTCTTAGGACCTCTCCACACCTTCCTCGCCCTTTCCAAAAGCAAACTCCATCTTCCTTTGCCACCAAACCTCTGCACAATCGCAACCAGATAAATCACAAGCATAATAATTCCACATGAAAACACTGAAAAGCACAAAAAAATGTTTTCTTCTCATTTCTTTTTAGAAGTAGCTTGAATAAACGCAATTTACCTTTTCAGTAGTCAATGGCACTCATTTCATCAGTTTTCATCTCTTTTCTTGCAAAAGTAGGGTTAATAGGTAAATTAGGGTTTGTTAGAGTTTGCTAGTGTTTGTTAGGGTTTGCGTTACATTTCAATTTTACTTCTCTTTTTGCAAATAGAATAGCCCCTCTAGAGTTAGTTTTATTTCATCAGAGTTAAAGCTTCTTCTGAGAACTCATAGAAGTTGGCTTAAGCTCCTAGTGAACATGCACCAGCTGATCAAGTGACAACCTACAGTAAGAGCTAGTACTTGTGCATACAACGTTGTCGTTGTGATGTTTGTTATGAAATACTGGGTTGATAAAAGTAAAGAAGGAAGCCCCAGGAGTTGCAAATTTATTGTTGTAATACTGGAGCTCACCATTCTTTTTGGCATTATCGCTGGGGAAGCATCAGAGTATTTTGTGATTACTGCTTTTCTTCTATTTTATACTATAACATTCTACTAAGTAGTTTATTTCAGCAAAACTAGAGTAGTTGTTTCATTTCATTTCTGCCATTTCAATTATGCAATTTCAATTCTACAAAAGTAGATTATGCATTTCCTGCTTTCATTTCAATTCTGCAATTTCATTTCAGCAAGCATAGATTAGGGATTTCCTGCTTTGATTTAAATTATGCAATTTCCATTTCAGCAAGAGTAGAATATGCATTTCCTGCTTTCATTTTAGTTCTGCAATTTCCATTTCAACAAGAGTAGATTAGCCATTTCCTGCTTTCATTTCAATTCTACAATTTCCATTCCAGCAAAGTAGATTAGTCATTTCCTTGCTTTCATTTCAATTCTACAATTTCATTTCAGTAAATTCATTTCAGTTAGTTGCAATTTGTTGTTAAATCCATTTCAGTTTTGCAGGTACAAGTAAAGAAAAAAAAACAAAAATCACCCAAAAAGAGATTTCCTTTCATGCCTCGTAGGAATAGAGACAATTCAGGAAAATTCCTACCTAACATCCCCACCACATCACTAAGTCACCCTTCTCTCTTGTTTGGTGGCAGTGATCCAGAAGAACCCATAGGTGAACCACCAAAGATATACAAAGATCCTATAGCAGAAGAAGAGCAAGAAACCATTCCTCCTGAGACCATGGATAAAAACAGAAACATTAAAGGAAATGGGGAAAAAATAGAGGGTACCTTTCCTATCTGAGAGACCAATGGGACACTAAAATGAAAAACTTAAGTCATTCAACCTTACCCCACTTCCATTGATTGACTACCGAAGATCCTGATACCTTCTTGTTTGAATTTGTTGTTCTCTATCGAACCTATGATTATGCAGAAGATGAGTAGAAGTTGAAACCATTTCCTTCTACCCTCAGGGATGCAACATTGCATTGGTTCATGGGGTTACCTGGAAATAGCATCACAACTTGGGCTTAGATGCAGCAAGCATTTAACAACAAATACAGAGACTACTGTAGATCAAAGGATACCAAGGAAGAAATCTTCTGAATGACCATGGGAAGTGATGAATCCTTAGAAGACTATGACGAGAGGTTTCAGCTCAGTTATAAAAGGGCCAAGTGCACACTTGACCCCGGATCTCTGAAGTTGGTCCTACTTAGAGGAGTCCCTGAAGACCTTCTAGATGCCCTCCATTTGTTGGCTAGGGAAGACATCACCAACTACCTTATGATGGCATAAAGACTGTGTTTAGAAACCATTCTAGGGCAGCCAGAAAGAGAGGTAGGGGAATTCAACCTTTAGACAATACATCCTCATCCAGTTCATCTCTTAGAAGTGAATTTGAGAATCGGCTGGAAGATTTCAAGAATGAGATGAGACAGACTCTTGCCATGCAAATGGATACCTTGCATATCAAAAGGAAACAAGAGGAAGCTGAGAGGGCTTTGGCCATCTTTTGTCCTAGGTGCACTAGAAGGCATCTTAATAATGAATGTCCATTGAAATCTATAGAAGTGTGTTCAGTCTGTGAAGAAGACCATTCTACGAATTAGTGCCCTTCCTTGCTCGAACTTAAAACTGCATATTAGGGGGTCGAAGGAGCCACTGGACCACTCTATTTCATGAACCAAAGGAGGCCACATGGGCCCAGACCTTACCAGTAGGAAATGCAAGGGACATACCAAGCTTATTACAACCCTAATCAAGCCACTTCCATGCCTTCTTAGGGTCCTCCTGCTCATCCTTCCTGGTCCATACCCCCTCCTTGGTGATATCCATCTCAATACCATGCTCAACCATTTGCTCATCTGTTTCACTCTTATGCTCAGCCATAGCCTCTGTGGAATGCACCTCATCATGGATGGAGGCCCCAATACAACTCTCCTCCTGCTCTTTTGCCTCCACCACCTACTCAACCACAACCATTGCCTCCTGCTCCACCAAGGCATCCTCAAATACCTACTCAACTAAACCTTAACCCAAATGACAGAAAAGCCCAATAGGTATATAGTGGAGAAACATCATGCCCGACCTATGCTATGGAGATTTAGGAGATTAACCTACAATATGGGAAGGTTCTCCTAGATAACCAACCTCCCCCTAAGGAGGAAGAGGAAGAAAAATAGGAAATTGAACCAAAAGCCATTCCACCCTTTCTTGAGAGATTAACTAGAACCACACAACCGACCCCAGAAGAAACTGAACTTCTAGGAGAATTAAAGTAGTTATGTGTAAAGATACCACTTCTCTAAGCCATAAAGGATGTGCCCATATACAACAAGATGATCAAGGAGAAGTGCTTCAGACACCTAGGCAGGCGCAGGAGAGATGCTCCAACTATCAATGTCATAGGACAACTGGCCAACCAAATGTTGGGGCAGGTGATCTGTCCAAAATATCTAGACCCTGGAAGTCCTGTAGTGGATGTCCACATCAATGGCACCATAATCCCCCATACCCTGATTGATCTAGGGGCTGCCATTAATGTGATGACCAAAGACACTATGCTCAAGCTCAACCTTCAGGGCTCCCTGAGAAAGACCACAATAGTACTACAGTTAGCAAACCACTCCACCGTGACCCTTGAAGGGATTGTGGAAGATGTAATGGTCTCCATTGATTCTTGGGAGTACCCTGTTGATTTATTGGTTCTCCAACCAAAGGAAAAGCTTACTAGGTATCCTCTCATCTTGGGAAGACCCTGGTTGGCTACTACAGATGCCTACATCAGTTGTTGAGCAGGGAACATGACAATCATGAATGGGCATATGTCCAAGCAGCTAGTCTTATATCCTCTTACCCAACCATTGTTAGAACATGATTTACCTCTCTGGTTGGAGGAGGAAGATGAGGATGAAGTCTATTCCGCACCACTGTGTGTAGTAGAAGCTACCATTGCAGGGGGGGGGGGCGCACAAACCAAGGATGATCTCATTGAAAACTTGATTCAGAATCCACCCCCCAGTGTGTTGCCATTAGACGTTATGGTGGAAGAAACCCAAGCCAATCCTTTAGTTGATCTCTATGTGGCTGATCCAACCTCTCATCGAGTTAAGAATGTGGAATTCAACCCAAAAGGAACCTTGAAGTTCAACTCATCGCTATCCACCTCTCAGGAGAAAGAACTATGTAGCTTATTGAAAAACCGCTTGGATGCTTTTTCTTGGAGCTATAAGGAGATGAAGGGAGTCCACCCTTCAATCTGCACTCATCACATTTACATTAAGGAAGATTGCAAACCAGTTAGGCAGCCTCAAAGGAGGATGAATCCAACCCTTAAAGACATTGTCAAAGAAGAACTGCAAAAGTTACTGGATGCAAGATTCATCTACCCCATCTTTGACAGCAAATGGGTCTCTCCTTTGGTGCTAGTGTAAAAGAAAATAGGAAGTGGAAAATCTGTGTCGATTATTGAGAACTAAACAATGCCACCAAGAAGGACCATTTTCCTTTGCCTTTCATAGATCAAGTGTTAGATGGCTTGGTGGGGAAGAAGTTCTTCTCCTTCCTAGATGGGTTTAGCGAGTACAACCAGATCCAAATCAGCCCAGAAGACCAAGGTAAGACCACTTTCACTTGTCCTTGGGGTAATTTTTCATACCGGGTCCTTCCTTTTGGGTTGTGCAATGCTCCCGCCACTTTCCAAAGAGCAGCACTAAGTATATTTGCTGAACTAGTTCGTGATTCAGTGGAAATCTATATGGATGACTTTACCCTTTATGGTTCTAACTTCCAGGAAGCTTTGACTAACCTAGGAAAAGTTTTAGACAAGTGCATTGAAATGAACCTATCCCTAAGTCCTGAAAAATATGAACTCTTGATGACTGAAGGGACCGTGCTAGGTCATACAATTTCTCAGCAAGGATTACAGGTGGATCCCAACAAAATTTCCATCAGCCAAAGGGTCCCACCTCCTCAAAAGGTAAGAGATGTTAGGAGTTTCCTATGCTTAGTAGGGTATTATAGAATATTCATTAAAGATTTCAGTAAGCTAGCCTCTCCATTGTTTGGTCTTTTGGGGAATGACGTTGAGTTCATATGGACTGACAACTGTCAAGAGGCTCTGGATACCTTGAAAAGTAAACTAGTGACTGCCCCAATTTTGAGAGGTCCAAACTGGGCCCTACCTTTCCACATTCATAAAGACGCCTCGAACAAAGTGATAGGAGCAACCTTAAGGCAAATTGATGAGAAGCTGCCTTATGCCATATATTTTGTAAGTAAAAACTTGTCCAAGGCAAAATTAAACTACACTGTAACCGAAAGGAGCACCTAGATATAGTCCATTCCCTAAATAAGTTCAGACACTACATCATCGGCTATCAAACATTCATACACACTGATCATGCTGCAATTAGGTATTTAATGAACAAACCAGATGTAAATGCTCGTGTTATTAGATGGTTACTTTTATTGCAGCAATTTGATTTAACCATTGTTGATAAGCTGGGTAAGGACAATGTTCTTGCAAATTTTCTCTCTAGACTAGATCTGCCTGCAAGTGAAGAAGGAATGGTGGATGATGGAATGCCAAATGAACACCTATTTTCTATCTCAGTACTCTTTCCATGGTTTGCTGATATAACAAATTACTTGGTTTCAACACAGTTTCCGCCACACCCGTCCTCAAAAGAGAAGAGCAAGATCGTGAGGAAAAGTGCCCGATTCACCTGGATTAGAGGCAATCTCTTCAAACTTGTCCCAAATCATATTTTGAGGCGATGTGTCAGGGAGGAGGAATTTTTTGACATTCTCCTAACCTATCATGATGGGCCCTGTGGGGGCCATTTTGCAGCAAAGAGGACTACCTTCAAAATTCTGCAAGCAGGTTACTATTGGCCCACTCTTCATCAAGATGTCAAGAGATATATTAGCCGATGCGACTGATGTCAAAGGATGGGGAAACCTACTCCAAGGGATGAGATGCCCCTGCAACCTCAAGTGACTTTCAAGCCATTTGAGAAGTGGGCATGGACTTTGTGGGTCCTGTCAACCCTCCTTCAAAACAGAAATCTTACATCATTGTGTGCACTGATTACTTGACAAAATGGGAAGAAAAAAAAGGTGATCAAGGCAGCAACAGAAGAAAAAGTAGCTGAGTTTTTGAGAGAGAATATCTTCTACAAGTTTGGCTATCCAAGAGAATTAGTCACAGATCAAGGGAGTTAGTTTACCTCCAATCTGATTGAAGAGCTTCTCACACACCACAAAATTAAGCACAGAACTTCCACCCCTTATCATCCGCAAGCAAATGGACAGGTGGAAGTCACTAACAGAGCTTTGGAAGGAATTTTGACCAAAGTAGTGAGCAAAAACAAAAAAAAATTAGGCAAATCGATTGGTTGAGGCCACATGGGCCTATAACACCACCTGGAAAACCACCACAGGGTTCACACCCTATGAGCTAGTCTATGGGAAGAAGGCTTTTCTATCAATAGAATTTGAATATAACACACCAAGGATGGTAGCTCAGCTGGACCTAGATCTCAGCGATGTAAAAAAGGAAAGGTTACTTCAGCTAAATGGATTGGATTAACAAAGATTGCAAGCCCTTCTCCACTCAGAGGTATTCCAACTTCAAAGGAAAATATGACAAGCAAACACCTCAAAGAAAAACAATCCCATGAAGGAGATTGGGCGTTGTTGTATGATTCAAGATATAAAGATTTCAAGGGCAAATTGAGGACAAGATGGTTGGGAACATACAGAGTAGAAAAGTGCAATGACAATGGTTCAGTTTTGATCTGGACCATCGATGAAGAAGCCATCCCCATGCTCGTCAATGGGCATAGGTTGAAGATCTACAAGAAGCCCCTCTCCAAGCAAGAATTCATTGAGAATCTGAGTAAAATAGTGTTGGTAGTGGAGCAGGTCTTTGCCTCCACTCCACCCACACCCTAAACACAAAAAGAAAAAGAAAAAAAGAGAATGAAATATCCCTGGGTGAAAACCTCCTGGAGGTGCCTAGGGAAGGCAGTGAGGGTGAAAACCTCCTGTAAGTGCCCCAACTACCTCATAAAAAAAAAGAGAGAAAAAACAGAGAAAAAAAGGAAAAAATAGAAAAACTAACTTCTTTTGAATGCATTGCAGATTGCAGGAGGGTCATAGAAGAAACAAAAGGACACGGCCAGGCTGAATACACCCCTGATAGGTCATTTCTTCATCACCATTGTCTTTTCCCAGGCCCTGGTCTCACTTATTCTGAGAATTATGCGTCCTATAGGAAGCTCTATGCATTCTACAAGAGGCTCCTATAGAAACCATAGAGAGCTCGAAATCAAGTTCAGAAAAGAATCAGAGAGCTAGAAATTTGTCTAGAAGACCTGTGGACCTCCCTGCCACCATTCATGCCCCAAAACCTATTCCATACCTACACCATTGCATTTCCACTAGCTCCTTTCTTCCCTGCATAGAAAACACAAAAATTTTGTTTCTTTTGTTTTTTTTTAAATGATGAAGAATAAAACAACATCCTTAACTTATTTCTTACCTAGTGCATACCAGTTGTTTTTGATTTTCCTTCAAAACCTTCCTCAACTATCTCTTCAGTCCCTACTCAAACATTAGCCAAAAATTTTAGAGGGAGAACCAGTTACAGGAAATCCTGTAGGATTCCTGTAACCGCTGATCCCCTTAAAAAAAGAAGAAGCTCCAGAGGTAGGGTCAGTGCAGCCATAGGTGTATACAATGCACAAGGAGTCGTTCATGATTAGAAGATCACTAGCATGAGGTAGCCATGTCACCAATTCAAAATCCACGAGCACCAACAACAACAAAAATCCATGAACATAGTGCCAAAGTCTGAACATGCAAAGCACAGTAGCGACTAATAGGTAAGTGATTAAACATGTTCCTTTGTTGCATGAATATGATTTAGAAACTGCATGAACCATTGAGATGGTCACGATTAAATGAAATCTGTGGCTAGCTAATTGGCCACCCTCGTCCAGTTCAAACAAGCCTCATCTAATTCAAACAATGTTCAATGGGTGCAATTGGCACGCGTGTTTAGTCAACTCGGGAAGAAAAACTCAAAACAGGCAATGGGGTAGGTGGCATGAAGTATCATAATGGCACTGGAGTAGGGACCAATGATATGGATGAAGATAATGTACCCTTCCTGCCACCTCACCTCGCCACCGCAAAACATGCCATAAGCTTAAGTACGCTACAGTCGGCACCTTCATCAACTTTGTTTCATTTGCATTGTCGTGCTCTCGAGTACAACAAATTACCTACCACCTTTAGAACCTTGAAACAGTCGCTCTCTATCAGTTTCGAAACCCTTCTGCTTATTAGGCTCTATAGGACCATTATCGCACTCTACAGGAGCGGAAACATAGTCTACAGGAGCCTTTCTACAGGAAGGCTAGTGAGCAGCTCTATAGAGGGAAAATTCAAGATTTTATGCCAAATCTGAGCTCAAAAAAGGTAGGCTCAGAAAACCCACTCTGCATGTAATATATCTACAAAAGGTTGTGCGATTTGAACTGAAGTATTGAGTTGAAAAGAAAAAAGTGAGAACAAAAGTATGCCTGTGTTTTTTGAAATATATACAGTCTCTCCATTTTAATCTTTGCACTGAAAGTCTGTCTCTTTCTCCATCGTGGTATTCTCCTGTATGAAGAATTGATGCAACCATAGGAAATTAAGGTTGTAAAACAGTGAATTTGCATTTGGGTGGTGTGCTTACTTTGTGAAAAGGAAAAAACATTGTCTGGTATACTCTCTATTTTTAAAAAAGAAAAGATATTATTTCCCTAAAACAGACCGAGAAGTAAATTAAGTTTGAGAACAGGGTTTGAAGGGAAGGAAAATTGCAAATTGGTTTTGTTAAAAAAGAAGAACATGAAAAATTCCCTCTCTAGTTCCAGAAAGAAAAAACCTCAGTTGTTCCTTTGTTTTCAGGTTTGAAAATTTTCTGCCTTCCTCCTCACCTGAAAATTTCCAGCAGTCATTGAACATCATGACAGGGGGTTTAATGAGAAAGGAGCCTCTAAATTCCACCAAATTGCATGAACACAGCCCTCTTTACCAGGGCAAATTGGATGCCTTTCTTTGAGAAATTTCATGGGTATGATGAGGAAGTTACAGAGGAATTCTTATTGTCTTTAAAACCCCACTCAAAAACCCCTGCTACAGTCAGTTTCAGGGGTCTAACCATAGAACTTACACCAGAGTTCATCAGCAAAATTACAAGTCTTCCCCTTGGGCTCCCCTGGAGCAAAGAAGAAAAACCACTAGGATAGGCTGCTAAAAAGACCTTTTTCTAGCCTGATGAACATCCTGTGCAGGATAAGAATGGGATCAGAAGGACAAGTATACCTTATCCATGGGGTGAGGTCAGCTATTAGATCATGAAGTATATCTCCTGTGAAGGAAGATACATCATCGTTTATGGTTATCATTTCAGACTGTTACATGAAGTAAGATATGGCATGGACCTCCCTGCATCTAGAAAACTCAGTCTTCCATATTTTCTCCTCCAATCCTTGATAGAGTGTAGCACCAAATTGAAGTAGGGGTTCCAGACCAGCTGGTTCACCATGGGCTCATTAAATTGTTGGTGGAGGATGCCCTCCACACATACACAATCCTTATAGCCTGGGATATTTTTAGGAACATGACTAAAGAAGATGACATAAAAACTCTCATTGATGACCTTATTCCATCTGGTAGTGAAGAGGAGGAACAGAAAGAGGAACCTGAGAAGGAAATCCATGAAGAAGCACAGAATATTCAATTAGAAGAAGAAAAAGAAGAAAAATAGAGAGGAGAGGAGAAACATGACACCACCATAGTTGAACCTAAAGCAGAGAAGAAAACATCATCAAAAGTAGAAAAAGCCAAAACCACAACAGAGAAAAGGAAGAGGACAAGAACTGAAAAGAAGAAGCCCAAGACAACTCAGAAAAAGGCTGCCACAGGAAAGGTGGAAACTCATCAAGTAGAGGAGAAAAAAACATCAGAGACAACAGAAACAAAATCAGAGACAACAAACACATGCAAAACAACAGATGAAGAAGAAGAAAAATAACAAGAAGAAGTGTCTCCTGAGACACTAGCAAGAGAAGCAGTAGCTGTTCTTGCTGCACTTAGTACTCTAGCCAAGCAAAAAGGGAAGAGAAAAAGACAACCATCTATGTACTTCAAAGCTTGAAAGAGCACCAGAATCAAGATGGGGAAGCCTCAGCCACCTTCAAAGGAACCCATCATCATTGAGGATGTACCTACTGTAACAAAGGAGGAATCTCCCTCCAAAATCTCCATCACTTACGAGAGAGGAAGTCGTAAGACCTCTACCTAGAAAGAAAGGATCAAATTAATGGACTCTAAGCAGTCCTACAGGAGGTGCAGATCTCTCTATAGGAGACATTGGCAAAGCTCAAAGAAACTGAAAAACTTGAAAAGAAGGTAGAAGAACAGACCCAGGAGGAAGATAAGGCAAAAAAGATACCAGATCCTAAACCTTAGCCTAACTTAGGCTCCTACTACAACCTTCTAGAAGGTGGGAAGATCATGCCACAAAATTTTGCAGTGCCTCTTTTCTTCGAGCTAGAAAAGGAAAGAGTGAGGACCCATACATGGATGCAGATTGCAAAATGAAAAGGGGTATAGGACATTGGGCACATGGAAAACAAGTTGAGAGATATGGGAAAAAGAATTGAGCATGGTCAAGCATACAGAAAGCATCAGGAGAGCTCAATTGGAGGAAGAAAATGAAATGTTGAAAAAGCAGCTACAAGAAAGGGAACCTCAAGGAGGAAATGAGTTGTCAATCTTAAAAGGATAGCAATAGAAAGAGGAACCCCAGGTAGAAAATGAGGTAGAAAATAGATAGCAACAAGAAGAGGAACCCCAAACAAACAATGAGACATTAATGAAACAACAACAGGAAAAAGAATCCCAGGCAGAAAATGAAGTATTGATTTTGAAACTATAGCTATAGGAAAAGGAAGCCTAGTTAGCCTGCATGGCCAACTGGGCAATACAGGCATTACAGTGTAGGCAGCTAGCCAAATCATATGCATTGTACCTCAAAGATTAGTGGCTCCAATTTCAAATTAAGACACTAGCCCAGAGGGGTACAATACCTTTTCAGGATTATGGCCAATTTATGCATTTATGTGATCACAATTCAGCTGAGGATAAAGTGAAGCCAACAGAATTTTACCTGCACAACATTGCACTTACTGACATGAACTTATGGGATCCAAATGCTGCATTAGGATACTTGCAGCTGATGGCTATGGCATCTTGGATGAGCCATGAAGAGAAAAGGGCAGTAGAAATCCAGAAAATGATGGAAAAAGAGCTAAGTGAACCCCTGATGATTAGAGAAAAACCAGTAGAACCCTTTGCTTTCATCTATGCCAACCAATGCCTTGTAGCTAATCCTCAAGTTGTCCCTGACTATGTTGATAAGCAAGCTCAAGCTATTGCTCATTTCGAGGATATGGAGATATTATTTGGCGATGACTGCATTCATGCCTGCATGAGAAGGTGGAATACATTTCCACACAGCCTAAGGATCAGGGAGTATAACTCCCCAAACAAGATGAGGGAAGCCATGAGGAGAGTGCCCTTGTATAAGCACTCAATGCAAAGCTTGAAGGAAAATTGGATTGGCCTTAAATTCAGTCCTCCACTACTACTAGGACTATTGTAAGGAGTAAAGGAGGAGGAAGAACATAAACAATGGGAAGAAGTGGATAGGAAAGCAAGTTTCCATGATAAAGAGGAAGAAATCACATTAGAGGCTTGGGATGTCAGGGAATCTGTCAGAGCCATCAAGGATGAAGAGTTAGATTAGTTTCTCAGAGGATGAGCAACCCATTCAGCAGGGGGGATGATGAGCCCTAGAAATGGGTAATTATATGGGCTCATTCTGCCTCATATTTCAACTTAATCTACCATTCTCATTAGTTTATTACATTTTTTTGAATATATTTATGCTAATAGAGTGAATTGGGTTAGTCATCTTTCCATGTAGTCTAATATGTGCCTTATGCAGATTTTTTGGTCAATTTTGGACAAAGTCAAGGGATTTATGAGCAAATGGCAACCAAAACTCGAGGAAAATAGGGGAGAGGACTTTTAGGGGGGAGGGGGGTGTCTCCTTCATTTATGACCCCTTTCCTCGAATCCTCCATCAGCAACTCGGAGCATAAAGGTCCACATTGATGATTCCAAGGGGCAACCGAGCAAGTAAAGTACGACTGTTGTTTATCTTCAGTTCTAGGAAGCCGAGTTCCTTGATTTTAGGAGGACTATTGGAGGACTCCATTTGTATAAATAAGGAGACTTAAAGCCTCATTAGGTTAGCCAGTTATTAGTATATTTTTGCACTTTGTGCAGCATTGTGTTCAACTCATTTTCGAGTTCCTTTTGGGAACAATTTATGTAATATAACTACTATTTTTGATTATGAAGATAAAACAATTTTTGAGCCAGCATCAATCTCTTTTAGAGGGATAAACCTCTTGGGTTAGGGCCCAACCCAAGCTGCCCAGCACATCCTACAGTGTACTTATATGTTTTCACTTCAGTTCATGAGTTAATTTCTGTTGCATAGATTCATTTTACTTTGTTAGATTAGGTTGCTTTTGATGGTTAGTATAGTTGTTTTTGTTTCAGTTGCTCAAGTAGGTTACTGCAATGAAAAGATAAGATTCAAAAAGGAAAACAACAGGCCCTGATCTCCTTTCTCCCTTCCTGGGACTATGATTTGAGGTCAAGGCACTTCTACTGCCACCAAAAACATAGTTTTTGCTCTTCCATGCATCTGCTGGTGTGACAACTCGATTAGGAAAGATTGATATGTTGGGTTAGATTCAGTTTCTTAGATTATTTCCTTTTCTTCTACCATAGGTCTCTTTACATGCTTTTCTATTCACAGGTTACTCTTCAGCATTTTCTTTGTTTAGGTTAGGAATTAGGTTAAGAAATGATATTTATGTTTTCATAGTACGGTTAGTTCTTTCTTTGATAAGTTTTTATAAGTAAATATGTAGAGCTCTTGCAAGCCATCTCAGCTCACCATCCATCCAGGAAACAACCAACACCAGCTCACTTCTCATAGATTTCCCAAGTCATTCGCAACATTTTGCCAATCTGCCCTACTTTCTATGCTTTTCTCCATAAACATCTTGCTTTCGATTTGAAGAAACCCAACCATCAAGTTCATTCTTGATCTTCCTTGATAAGTCTTAGACACCTCAACACCTTCATCTAGGCTTTAGTTCCTGTTTCCCATCATTTTCCCTCCTTCGAAATACCAAAAATAACTCTTGGCCTCCTGCTGTAGATCCCCTTGTAGATCCCCTGCAGCCTCCTGTAGAATCTCCTGGGAGTGATTTTTCAAAGTCCGATCGCTATGAAAATCTTAAGAAGGGTACTAGGGGCTTCGTAGGACCTCTCCACACCTTCCTCACTATTTGCAAAAGCCAACTCCATCTTAGTTTTCCACCAACCCTCTGCACAATCGCAACCAGATAAATCACAAGCATAATGATTCCATATAAAAACAATCAAAAGCACAAAAGGATGTTTTCTTCTCATTTCCTTTCAGAAGTAGCTTAAATAAATTGAATTTACCTTTTTAGTAGTCAATGGCACTCATTTAATCAGTTTTCATCTCTTTTCTTGCAAAAGTAGGGTTAATAGGTAAATTAGGGTTTGCTAGGGTTTGCGGTACATTCCAGTTTTCCTTCTCTTTCTGCAAATAGAATAGCCCCTGTAGAGTTAGTTTTCTTTCATCACAGTTAAAGCTTCTTCTCAGAACTCATAAAAGTTGGTTTAAGCTCCTAGTGAACTTGCGCCAGCTGATCAAGTGACAACCTACAATAAGAGCTAGTACTTGTGCATATAGCACTATCGCTTCCATGTTTGTTACGAAATACGGGGTTGATAAAAGTAAAGAAGGAAGCCCCAGGAGTTGTAGCTTTATTCCTTCAATACTAGAGCTCACCAATGGTAAATTTCAACTTTGTAACTGAATAAGTGTTTTAGAAAAGGTTGTCAAATTTTTGCAACTTGTGATAATGTCTAAGGATAAAGGGACTCAGATGGATGAATTTGTAGTTTTATAGGAATTCAGAAATCTATTTCTAGAGGAGTTCCCTAGAATTCCTCCTAAGACAAAAGTGATATTTTCCATGAATTCTAGTTCCAGGAGTTGAGCAAACATCTCAGGTTGTGTCTCAAATGAGCATGCCAAAACTATTGGAGCTAAAAATGAAGATGAAAGAAGTTTTGAACAAAGGCTCTCTCAGGATAAGGGTTTCTTTATAGGGAGCATAAGTTTTATGCAAGATGACAAAACTTTGAGACTTTGTATAGATTAAAAATATTTAAATAGAACAAGGATAAAAGGGGAAGTACTTATTTCCAAGTGTCAATGACTTGTTTCACCAAATGATAGGTACACAAATATTTTCCATGATATATCTAAATATGGTATGAATTAAAGACAAAGACGTATTGAAGAAAATGTTCAAAAATAATTATGGGCATTATGATTTTTAGAGGGGTCGAAGGGGTTGATTAATGCACCAACTAATTTAATGTGCATGACAAACAATGTGTTTAGCAAAAAACTTGACAAGTAATTGCATATCTAGATGGTATTTCAATTTATTCCAAATTGGAAGAAGAGCATGTAGAGCACTTGTGAGTTGTATTATAAGTGGACAATCAAGTATGAGTATGCCAAAAGAGTAAAAATTATTTGGAAAATCAAGTATGAGTATTCTAAGAGAGCATGGGTTATGTGCAAAATTAGTAAATGTAAGCATAAGTGTGGCAAATCAAGTAAAAGTGAGAAAATCAAATCCCTTTGCGAATATAGTCTTGAGATAAAGCATAGTAAGTAAAGGATAAAAATGATGTAGATGCACTCAATATAAGGAGGATTTTAGTTTCCATTAACATATTTCAATATGATGGGAGATAGTGCTAGAAACTCTAGTGACCAATGAGTACCACATTCAAGTGAAGGAAAAAAAAGTGCATCACAATTAGGAGGGATATTGGCTTGCTGAAAAGGAACCTATGTTTTTTATGCAAGAGCATCCCACACATTTTTCGTTTTCTTTGATATGAATAATAATTTATTTATACGATATTTCAAACCATAGGAATCTCTTAGTTAGTTGAAGTGTCCCTAGAGGACAAATGTAATTAGATAACTGTGTAAAGTGGCATCTAGCTTCTATAATTAGGGATATATGTAATAAAATAAGAAGGTTGTTAGTTGTAGTCCATTTTATCTTAAGGGGATATATTGTTTAGGGACAGAGATATAAAGAACAAGGAATATGGTTCTCAGGGTCTCCCTTGGGCTTAGGAAATATTAACCTGCCTATGTAATTATCTGAAATTCAAAATAAATAGTATATTATCTGTGTTTCTATTTTAAATCGTGTATTTAAAGTTCATGTTATATTAACTTTGGTAGGATGAAGATGGTGGAAAATATGTGTTAATTAATTTTCATTCATCATATTATACATGAACGAACAATGTCGATAATAGCTAGTGGGGAGTTGTAGGATAGGTAAAGGCACAAGGATGAGGAAATCCATTTGGGTTCAAAATACAAGTCATCTGGCTGCACAAAACGAAAAACCACTAGTGAAGCATCAGGCAAGTTGAGACTTGAGGGATTTCATGAAAAAAAAGAGGAAAGTGTTCCACAACATGTTGAAGGGATACATCATTATACAAAAAAAAACTAAAATGTTTTTTATTCCATAGAATGGACGAAGCTAATAATAAGATGAAATGCACAATGTTTCATACATTGGGAATATGGGTCATCAAAATATTAAAGTTGTTGTGAGAAAATAATATTCTTGCCTAAGTTTATAAAATGACATAGCAATGTATGTGTCCAAGTTCCTGGTGTGCCATAGAAAAAGCATTTGTTGCACTTTTTACTAATTTTGGAGGAAATCGGATGTGGTCACCATGGAATTAATGAGAGGATTATCTAGAACTACAAAGAAACTTGATTCCATCACGGTTCTCCGCATTAAGCTTATAAATAAAGCACATTTCATTTGTGTAATATATTCATAAATTTCTTGATATGGTAGGGAAATTTATGAGAGAGATAACAACATTGTTTGGAAAGCCAAAAGTAATATGTCAGATAGAGACATGAAGCTCAACTCAAAATTTTACAAAGGTTTGTTCCAAACATTGGAATGGAATAAAATTTCAAAACATTATGTCATCCACAATAGAGGGGCAGAGTGAATAGGTTGATTATTTTATTGAGTACATGCTATAAATGTATGTGATGGACGAGTAATCCACATCGAAATGATATATATACTTGTTGGAACTTTCATACAATAGTAAGATCATGATGATTAAGGATGCATCTATTTGAAGCTTTGCATGGAAGAAAATGAAATGCCGAAAGCTCATTGAGATAATGTAGTGGAGAGAATAACACTCAACCCAAGGTTACTCAAGGATATGGAAAAATATGTTTCCTAAAATAAGAAAAATTTGAAGGAAACCACAAATAAGTTAAAAATCTAGGAATATTTGAGTAGAAATCACAAGGAATTGAACATTGTTGATGATGTAATTATTAGGGTGAAACATAAGAAGAGTTCATTAAGACTGGGGAATCTTACCAAGTTATCTCTAAGATTTTTGGTCCATTTAAGATTCTTGAGAATATTAAATTGCATATAGATTAGTATTTCCTAATAACATTATCTCTTATACTATTTTTCACAGTTATTTATCTAAGTATGGTTTTTATTCTAATGAAATGATCACTTGGACTATAATCCAACTGGAACCAAATGGAGTGTTTAAAAGACCTTCATTCATCTTCAACATGAATGAAGGTTGGAAGGATGAGAACTCTTATCTAGGAATGTACGTTCTCCCATTCTAGTAGTGTCCTACAAAGGAGAAAGCCAGAGTGTCTTTCAAACCCTGAAATTTAGGATTGATGGTAAGTAAACGACGTCTTGTAGTTAAGGCCCCTTTCTTAGAAGTAGACTAACTAATGGTTGTAGTGAAATATGTCTAAAGGATGAGATAGTTAAACATGTCTTTGGGGGATGTAGAGGGACAAGGGAATTGTAATGCCCCACTTAAATCTTATCCTACAAATTTTATTAATATTTACATTATCTGAAAATGTTGAGAAATATTGGTCTAATATAAAATTCATGATTTCCATTATTTAAATTCCCCACTTACCTTCTCAAATTGAATATTAGGTAGGATATGGTCTCCTTCCATTATTTCAAAATATATGTATTC